>JAJOHK020000718.1:0-20815 GCA_022457215.2 Leucocoprinus gongylophorus
TGCAGCACCAATAATAGTAATATTAGGTTGCTCAAAGGCAGATATGAAGGTTTCAGATGTAGGTATGAAAACTGCAGAATCTGGTGATTGTAGAAGGATGTCAGGAAATGATGGAAATTCCAATAGTGTATTGGCCATGACATAAGAGAGAGCAAGATTTTCCTACAAAAATAGATAAAAGTTTATCAACTTATTTACCCAGTTAATCAGTAGATTGTGTTGGGCAAGCTAGTTGTATCCAAGAACCAAAGAGTAGGAAGAATCAAGCAGAATAATATAGAAGTTCAGATTTATACAATTACTGGTGGAGAAAATTATAGGTATATTAGCAATTTTGGAAATGGTACTGTTTGATGAACCATCAAATAAGTGGAGAGCAACCAGAGGAGTTACAGATGTCTTTAGATAGTGAGTATCCACAAATTTCAAGTCTACAAAGTAATAAGTAGACCTGGAGTTGATGAGAGCTTGGAATGAGATTCTATTAAGGTGATTCTGACCAAGAATCAAGGAAGAAGTAAGAGAGACACAGAGAGAGTAAGGATTAGAAAAAGCAGATATATTAAGTCAGATAGGACTTGTTGCTATACAGGGGAGCTCAACATAACTCTTAGTTTGTGTGAAGTCCTGGAGGTTACTCTCTATTTTTCCAAGATTTTCTCAGAAGCAGCTACAGGAAGATCAGCAGTTACTGTAGCACTGTAGCCTTTGGGGATGACTGTGGTCTGTTTCTTAGAACAAAAGTCTAACTTGTAATCTTTTGCACTGCAATAAATGTACAAATTATTTATGAGATACTTTTTGTGCTTATCACTAGTCAACTTGCTATTGCTGGCCAGTTTGGAAGAGAGGTCTACCTGTGGAGAATTAGGTTGTTTCTTGGAAGTGGGATAAAGATGGTTTGAAGGAATATAATTTAGTAAATAAAACCACTGAGAGTATATTTGCCTTGTTCTGAGAGACCATAGCATTACCAGCAAAGAAAGCTTTATCTTGCTTCTAGAAGTGAGACTTAAGGGCTTTTTCCCCACCTATCTAGCACAGTGGCATTTGTGGTCATATTCCCAGTAGTGGTGATTGATAGTTATCACTAAAGCATATATATCTTGGAACAAAGTAGGTTTACCTTGTTCCTAAATAGAAATAGAATCCTGGATCTGATTGGGAAGACCTGGTAATAGCAGTGGCACAAAATATTATTTCCCCAACCTAGTTGAGAGGTATAGTATATAAAATCCATATTGTAAGTAGAAATCTTATTATTAGACTTCATGTAGAAATTGTCTAACATGTTGGCCACTTTACCCAAAAGACTAAAATATCAATGTAGCTCATCAATAAAAATATTCCAATTGGAGAGCTAGTCTTGCAGAATATTCTGGGTTTCTTAGTTAAGATCCATCTCAAATCAGTTCTAGGTGACTTCAGTGAAATAAGTCGTTATGAAATTGATTTTTGCAAAGTCCATGTTAAATTGCACAAGATTAGCATAGAAATAGAGATGATATTGAAAATTCAAGAGGAACTAAAGCCTATATCTCTGACACTTTCAGTGGAACTAAGTCTGACAAGCTTAATAATTTTTTATTAGAACCAGGAGTCTGATTAGCATTATAAGTATTTGTGAGTCAACTAAGTATGTTAGCCAATTGCTTATTAGTGTCATTGCTCTGATAGAGTTTTGACCATAAGTGAGTAGAAAAAGTAAGTTTATTAGCTGTTAGATTAGTAATAAGATTAGTATTCAGAGCATTCTTCTAATTAGAGTTATTTTCCATAGAGATGATACTTGGGCTAGGGATAGGTGAAACTGTTCAGCTAAGTTAAATAATATGAGATGGAAACCTTGGAGATTGTTATGGTATGCTTAGATACTAACATTTTTCTTTTTCTTTTATCTATTTTTCTTAATTTTATATTTCCTTTTTTTGATTTTTCTTTTAATGATGAAGAAGCATATGACTGCAGTCACATGACATATCACATGATGTGAGGTCATAGGCCTAGACTAGACAAGAGCAGAGTAAAAGAATAATATCAAGGAGCATATTAACAGTATGTCTATCTTATAGTATACATATAGTACATTCATAGATAATGCATGGACTTTAGGGTAGGGTAAATATTAAGTAGCATGGACCATGTGTAAATTATATAAATAGAATAGAAATCTAGCAAAGACTCCTTATTGAGTTATCTTGTGATTCCCATATCGATAGCCTGCTAAGAGCTTTACTTGTTTGTGTGATTATTGGACTTTTTGTCTAGTGGTTGCCACAACAGAGATGATTAGCCTCTTTGATGAATATATCTTGAGTATCTTGGGATTTTTAGTAGATATACCTTAGAGAGATTGTTATTAAAACATAGAATATTATTAAAAGATGTCTCTAGCAGTGAGACTGGAGTTGACCCCAAATGGGTTGATGAGTCATTGTGAGAGATTAAAGTGTGAAAAGTTGTTTTGCAGACAGAACTGTGATAGAGAATTTTAGCAAATAAAACTGCTTAGAAGCAACAGCAGACTTAGCTAGTCTGATAATACTGTTAGATATAGTTTACACCAAGGATAAAAGTCTGTTGAGTTGACTCAAAGATATGAACTTGTGGAATAACCTTAGCTTCAGCTTATGTGCTATACCATCTGACTATCATATAGTTGTAACTCCAAATGAAAAAAGGAAGTCCAAGAGAAAAGTAAGTACTGATTGGTGTGTTGCTATTGAATACTGAAGATTAAGTTTAATAAGAGTTATCTTTGTGAATTATCAGACTTGTGAATTACAGTGTAATTACTAATCCTATATATAAGAAAGAACTATAGAAGATGCTTGGAGTTTTAGTAGTAAGACACTAATAGGAATATAACACTGCCATGGGAGACTGAGTTGAATCAAAGTATCTCCATCATAAAAGACAAAATATCTGGATGGTTGTACTACTACTACAAGAATGTGTTGTAAGAAAGGTGGCTGTCATGGAAGATAGGCTTTGTATAGTAGATGTTAAGAAGGCAGTATCATCATGGAGATGTATTCTCTGGACAGGTAGACTTGACATATAACAGCTGGAAAGTGTAATTTAGAAGGCACCAGTTTGTAGTGAAATTGATGAAAAAGTTGAATAAAATGTTAGGGATAAAAACAAAGCTATCTATGGCTTATTACCCTCAAACAGATAGACAGATGGAGAGGACAAATCAGAAGCTGGAATAGTATCTAAGAATATATGTCAATCATATGCAAAACAATTGGTTAGAATGGTTAGCAACCACAGAGTTTGCCTTCAACAACAAGGTATATACAGCAACAAAATCATTATCATTCAAAGTTGATTATAGAAGAAAACTAAGGATAGGTTTTTATATTAGAAAAAAGAGAAAGCATGTAAAGACAGAAGAGTTTGTAAAGGAGATAAAGAATAGACATAAGGAGGTGAAGACAGTATTGATAAAGTTACAGAAAGAGATGAAGAAATATATAAAGAGAAATAGGAAGGAGGCAGGGAAATATAAAGTAGAAGATAAAGTGTTAATAAGTACAAAGAACTTTTCAATAGAGTTGATAAAGAGAACAACAAAGAAGTTGATAGAAAAATATATTGGATCTTATATGGTTAAGAAAATTATATCAGAGAATATGGTAGAGTTGGAGTTACTAACAACATTAATAATATACCTAGTGGTTAATGTGAAAAGGATAGTGAAGTATCAGAAGCAGGTAGAGGAATAGAAAAAGATTCCACCTCCTCTAGTAGAATAGAAGGACTATACAACAGAGAAAGACACTTGGGAGAAATTAGAAAATTTGAAAAATGCAATAGACTTAGTCAAGGAATTTGAGAAAGGGATAAAGGAAGAAGAAGTATGGTGGATGGAAAAGAAAAAAGTAAAATAGAGATTAATAGAAGTAGAATTGAATCCAGAAGCAGAGAAGTTTAAGAAAAGTGAGTTACCAGTAAAATATATAGTAAGAATTTTGTTTGAGTAAGATGATAACAAGTTTGAGAATAAGTATTTGAAAAAGTTAGAGAGAAATTGGATAAGATGAAAAGAAAAGAAGATAGGGAAAGAGAAGGTGAGTTTTTCTGGAAGTAGAATCTAAAGAGGGAAGTACTGTTATAGTGCACTTGAACACTAACATTTTTTTTCTTTTATTTATTTTTCTTAATTTAATATTTCTTTTCTTTGATTTTTCTTTTTTTTTCTTTTATTTAACAATAAAGAGGCATATGACTGTGGTCATATGAAATATCACATAATAAGAAGCTAGAAGAATAATGTTAAGATACATGTTAATTGTTAGCATAAATCATATATCTACTATATAAATAGAATAGCAATACATCAGAAACTCCTTATTGAGTTCTCTTATGATTTTCACTTGATATTCACTTTGAGATTTACTTGTAGTATTACTATTGGTCTTTGTAACTAGTGATTACCACAATAATAATATAGAAGATCAAGAAATTTCAAAGAAAAGTCAAGTACTCTTAATAATTAAAACATGATTATAGAGATAAGAGCTCTAAATTTAGCTAGAATTATTAATATATTCACATCTATTATATACTATATTAGTGTTATAACTTTAATTCAAGTATTTGAGTAGAAAAGAAATCTTATATTAGTTGATATAAAAGAACTTGGTAGAGTTCTTAGTATAAGTGTATTTACTTTATATATCTCTAATACATAATCTATACATTTAGCCTACTATAAATATTATAAATTATATAAATAAAAGTTATTATTTTATATAATATATTATATCATACTTTTAACATATTATCTAATATTATAACTGTAACTGTAATTGTTGCTATATATTGTTATATTTATCAGCCTTTCTCTCTCTTGTACCACTATCTTGAATGGTAGTACCCATAAGAGACCTAGGGAATAAATTTGCTTTCTCTTCTTCAAATACACATTTACAACAGTCTTTTGAATTACCAACTGTATTGTCTTCAAACTACACAGAAATGGACATTACAGCAGGATATTCTCCTGACAAGTATGATGAGGTGAGAGGAAGAACTTTCTTGCTTAAACTATAGGTTTCTAAGGACTTTTCTATGTCCTCTACCAAATCCTTGGTTACATACCATGATAAGATGGAATGCAATAATGCTCTAAATGAAGATGTTAATATGAACAATAATTCTCCTATACTATTGTACAAAATATCTCAGGAGAAAGCCATTTAAGTTAGCAAGGCAGCTGATCCTTACAACAACATATTAAACAAGTGTGTTTCTGTCAATCATAATACTACGACTCTGCAATGTGTTTTTACTGAGCACCCCAGCTCATCTTCTCCTCATGGTGATGATGCAGTCATCAATATTCAACTGCCATATGATCCAAATATCCCCACTGAACTAGATCTTTGGGATGGTAACTTCTATCCAATCTCACTTTATAGCTCTATCAAGTACATAGCTTTGGATTTCAAAAATATCAAGGACTCTCTCAATTTCATGGCCAGATATATTGCCAATAAACAAGTCAATCTGGTTAAATCTAACAATTTGGAAGATTTCAAAGATATTAGAGAAGCAATATGGAATTTCATCTCTTTGGCATACCAAGTCAAATAGGACTCTCTCATAGCTGATAAAAACACTAACACTCTTAGGCAAAAAATTTCAGCCAAATTCACTCCTAAGGTCCCCCCACCATCCAACTGTAACAATAAAACAGTGGACAAGCCCATCCTAGCTAGTATTGAAAAGATCCCACTTCTAATCTCAGCCAAATTGTAAAAGGAGGTCAATTAGATCTCCAAATACTTCAAGAATATCAAACCTATAAATAAACCTCACCAACCCAAGAAATTGTATGTGTAAGCATCTAAATAGACCAGTAATATGAATGAAGTTATCAAAATCAAAAATACCTTCCCAGCTCTTAGTGTTCAAAAAATTGATCAAATCCATAAAATCGTTAACGGCAACACAAATCCCAAACCTTGCATTCAAATAACCTCTAAAAGACCATTGAGAAAACAAGTCATTATTCTAATGAATAGTGATAATATCAGTAAATTCATGAAGAATAGCTTGCTTCATGTTGCTAACATTAACCAGTCTTTAAGGAACATGAAATCTGAGGTTTTAGTCAACTTCATTCATTCAGACTTGACTTGCATCATAGTGGTTACAAACAAGGTCATGGTTCAATCTGACTTACATGTTATTGAAAACTATATTAAGAAAGTTGATAATATTGATTCCATCAATGTGGATGTCCCTTATCTTCCTTAATCCAAGTTGTACTTGAAGATTATAGGCATACCCTATTTCTCTTATAACAACTATCAAATAAAACCAAATTTTTGACAACATTATCCTCACCTCAAGACTATGAGTTATCAAGGTGTTACCAAAGTTTGACATATCAATTGTCTGGATCAATATTTAGGATGTTCAGAGTAGGAGTAAGGCCAAAGGTCTTATTAACAGGTGTTTTAATATAGGGAAGTTTATTACCACCATTCAAGGAGCCAACATGAACTCTGGCATCTCTCAATGCAAAAATTGTTGGCAATAGGAACATACAATAATATTCTATCAAATCCAAGACTCTAAGTATGTCAAGTACAATAGCCTTCACAAGATAGAAAACTATTGCCAATTTGGGTAGTGCTGTAAAGCAAATAAGAAAACAAACCCTCCTTGCCTTGAGACAAAAAAAGGTGAACCATGTTCACATTCATTCAAGTGCTCTAATTGTCATGGAGATCACTAGGTGGACTCCAACTTGTGTCTATTCTAGAAGCATAAGTTCAATCGCAAATGGCACATCAAGAAATATTATGAGACTTGTGAAAACAGGTCCAAATTGATCTGTTCAGTTGTGAATGACACTAAACAATGAATTGTGATGTTTTAAATTTTTTCTCTCAAAATGTTCAGAAAAACAAGTTAATTGTTGATATAATTCTAGAGACTCAGTTTTCATACAATATCATATTTATTTAAGAATCTCCTTGGTTGACTATTTGCTCTATTCCTAGTCCTAATAATTGTGAGGGAAAACTTCTTATTGGTGTCTCTCACTACCCCAACTAGCTTACTTTCACCAGAATTCCCACCAATCAGTCTGACTTTCCAAGAATTCTGATATATATCAACATCCGTGTTTCATGTCTATATTTTTTCCTGAAAAATGATATCTTAAATCACAGAGACATCTCTTGTATTTTTTTTTCTAATCAGGAATCTATTTATTTCATGATTAACATTTATTCTGACTCTTCTCAGTCAGCCTTAAAGTATCTAAAGAATACTGAATCCAACATTCACAACATCATTATTATAACAGGTAACTTCAATATCAGAGATAGTATTTGGGATTTCAATTTCCCTTTTTACTCTAGTTATAGCAATTCTCTTTTTGATGTTGCAGACTGATTTTTTTTAGACATTTCTAAACCTCTCGAAAACTCTCCTACTAGGTTTTCTAACAATAATCATAATGCTAACTCAGTTTGATATTTAGTATTTCTTTGTTCCTCTTCTCCAGAATTCAACCACCATTGTATTCATCTGGATTGGAGACTTTTATCAGATCATGCCCTGATTACCATCAATGTATCTATTTATGAAGAAAGAATATTGCATATATGACAATTGCTAGCAAAGAGAAACAATGAAGAAGAACAATTTATTGAAAACATCATCCAAACCATTAAAAGCTTGAATACGTTATCCATTCAAAATGCCAAAACCCTAGAAGAGGTGGTTCAACTTCTTTCTTCCAAGATTGAAGAATCCTAGCATAGAAATTCTAAACTGGTAAATATCACAAGACACTCTAAGTTATGGTGGAATGAAGACTGTTGTCTCTCACTCAAAAAATATCATCTTTCTCAAAGTTTTGAAAACTGGTGTAACTTCAAAAGCTTGGTCAAGAAATCAAAGTGTTCTTTCTTTGATGACAAAATTGAAGAAATTGCAAACAAGAAAAGCGGCCCATAGGAACTCATGAACTGGGTCAAGAAATGCAAACTCCCTGCAATTGAAGCCATCTAGCATAAAGGCCGTTCATGTATAGAGCTTGAAGACTTATGGAATACTTTACACAACTCCTTCAACTCTGCTCAAATGAGAGAAGTTGACCTTCATGTTCTAGACAATATCCCTGGCAAATTCACAAAAAGTTGGGATTCATTTTCCAAGCAAGAACTAATTGATATAATTGAGAAGTGCAAAAATTTGTTTACTCCAGATCCTGACAAATTAACCTGGAGTTATTATAAGAAATAAAGAATGCATCTTTAAATTTTTAGATATTGCTAACACTTGTATAGATTTGGGATATTAGCTGTCCCATTTCAAAATCTCAACAACAGTTGTAATTTCCAAACCTAACAAGTTCACATTTGATTCTCCTAAATCATATCGACATATTGTTCTCCTTAACACAATCAGAAAACTCTTCAAAAAAATGATTGGAGAACGCCTTCAATTCCACATGATCTCCAATAATTTCTTTTACCATAGTTAACTAGAAAGTCTTAAACAAAGGTTTACTACAGATGCTGGCATCATTCTTACTCACATCATTTGTTCAGGATGGGTCAAAAATCTTATCACAAGCACTTTGGCATTCAACATCACTCAATTTTCCCTTCATTGAACCACTAACTTCTCCCCCTCATCCTTGACAAGGCAGGTCTCAATCAAAAAATATCTAATTTCTTCAAGAATTACCTAGTAGAAAGAAAAACCAAATATTACTGGAACAATTTTATTTCTCTGTTATTTAATATTAACGTTGGCATTGGTCAGAGATCTGCTCTTTCACCAATTCTTTCTGCTCTTTATCTTTCTTCTGTTTTTCATTCTTTAGAAAAACATCTAAAAATCTTAAAAATTTTTATTTCAATTCTTTCTTTTGTAGACAATGGACTGTTCATTTCTCAAAACAAGTCTATCTCACATTCAAACACAAACCTTTTTTATAGCTATAGTATCATTTCATCTCTTCTTTTGAAATATAAACTCATTATAGAACATGAAAAAACTGATGTTTTTCACTTCTCTAGATCTTATGGTACATTCAATCCTCTTCTACTCGACCTGTCTTCTATTGGTAGCCCTTTCCTTCTCCCTAAAGAAACTTGGGGAAACTTGGGCTTTATTTTTGATTACAAACTCACTTTTAGAAGTCACATCAATTTCTACTCCAACAAAGCAATTTCTACTATCAAATGTATGAAATTGTTATGAATCAAGACTCAAAGGGTTAAGTCAAGAAACAACTCTTGTATTGAGTAACACAAGAGAACTCGATAGAGTTCCTAATACAAAGTAGTCCACCTTATATACTATTCCCCATGGTCCGTGCTAGCTACTATGCACCCTACCCTAAATGACCATGAGTATAACATGAGGCCAGCATGTGTTGTCCATGCTGTATGATGTCACTTTGTTCTAGAGCCTTCTATTCCATTCTCCTGAGTCCCGTGACCAGTCTTTTGATTACGCCATCAATTTGTGACTGATAAACCCTAACCCGAGTTGTTCTAAAAATAGAAAATTTAAAAGAAAACTAAAAAGAAAAATAAAATAAAATGAAAAGGTAAAAAATAAAATAGAGTCCATCGTTTGCAATCTTGACAGAAATTGCTTGGCAGTTCAACAAGAGACATTAACCTACTTTAAAAAAGAAGACTCTATAAATGCTATGCATTACCCATTGCTTTATATAGGTTTCTGTTATGGTACTATAACAAAGCTTTCATCTACTACTATCTCAACATTTTAAGGAAAATGCAATGAAGAATCGCACTTTGGATTACAGGTGCTTTCTGTACATCATCTACTCTTGGAGTTGAAGCCATTGCCAGACTTGTTCCTATTCCCCTACATCTTAAGAAACTATATGGAAGATTCTTATTATAACAGTCTTCTCTTCCATCCAACCACATTACTCACAGCATTCTCAATTCTTACAGATTGCAAGAACAGAACTGTCATAATGCATCTATCAACCATCTCATGGCCAAACAGAGAATTCAGTTGAAATTGTCACTTATCGATGTGGATAATAAGCATAACAAATTTTTCCTCTCTTTTTCCTTTTTCAATAAAGAATTTAAACCAGGAAATCATCTTGTTGATATTTTTCCAGATCATTTTTCTTTTCATTCTTGTTTTTCTAATATTAAAAAGCACATAGAAAATTTGAATGAGATCATATTTAGGGCATCATCTGATCCCTTCTCCATCATCATTGTGTCAGATGCTAGTATCAAGAATCAAGTCGCTACTTCCATCTCATACATCCATTCCTTCAACAAACCTATCATCAAAACTTTACATAGTGCTATTAACATAACCACAGCAGAGGCCAAGCTTTTTGCTATCTGATACAGTATTAATCAAGTAGTCACCAACTTTAACACCAACCACATAGTTGTCATCACTGACTCTTTTTACATTGCAAGGAAGATCTTTGACTCTTCTGCTCACCCATATCAAATCCACTTAGCTGTGATTTCCATAGAACTTAGAGAATTCTTTTCAAAAGATTCTCACAACTGTATTGAATTTTGGGACTGTCTTAGTAAACAACAATGGCCCCTTCATCATACAGTTGATAATAAAACCAAAAATATGATATCTATTCCATTATTTCCATGCAGATCTTCCTAGGACTTCTGCAAAAAATCTGAGTGTAATTCCATTCTTTCACAGTGGAAGATGATCTTCCAAGTATCCAACTTTAAAGGGAGAAATTTCCTTGATCTTTTAGATAATGATTTAAATCCTATTGAACTATCAAGTTCCAAAGGCAGCCCATGACTTTCTCAATTTGGCCACTCAAATTCACTATGCGCTCAAGCCTCAAGAGCAATCACCAATCACACTCCTATAGGAGAATTTCAGTTAAAGTTTTTTTCTAGAGAAGGATTTGACTGCTCTTGTGGTTTTTATCCTATTGAAACAAGACATCATATTCTTCACAAATATCATAGGTGTTACGATCAGTGCCTCCTGGAGAAAGCGTGTACAAGGGCAAAGGATATGATGATGACAATTGGCTGCACTGAAGTAGTCTCAGTCAGCACCTCATGTAGTAAGTGCCACAACCTCATTACTTTCTCCTTGTTACCTCATGCTGTATGATTCCTTTGCTTCATGGACTACTTGTGGTTTCATCATGTACTCTAATATATATAGTGTAGATACTATCCTGTATCCTTATGCTTTACCATTTATACAATCCCCTTACACTTCCTCAAGTCTTTGCCTTAGTTGCAACCTGAGCTCAAGCTTAAGGTCATTACAATAGGTTCAACAATTATTGGAATCTGAGAAGGGACACTTTAGCCCATTTTGTTCTCTTTCTCCAATTTAACCCAAGCACTTTTTCATTCACTTAATCACTTGTCTCTTGTGTTACTCATTGTACCACTCTATTGTTTTGAATTTTACTTCTCTTTTATTTATGTTTTCCTTTTTCTTTTCTTTTCTTTTCTGCTTCCTTTTCTATCCTTTTATTTCTCTTTTCATGTTGTGTCTATTTGAATGTATGTAGTTATAAAGTAGCTACCACAGTCTGCCCTCACACATCATGTAATAAATCGGTGATATAAAAAATATTATCATATTTATGTAATTATTATGATAGTCACACATGATATCACATTGTTCCTTCTTTACTAAGTCAAAAATATAAAATAAGAGAAACTTAAATAAGAGAAGAGAAATGAAAAAGAAACAAGTCTACTATCTTTAATTCTAAAATTACCCCCTCTTCAAGAGTTTTTCTTTAAAGAAACAAACTTCTACTTCTACTAATTTCTTTCTAAGTTCTTTAGATATTCTCTTTCAAATTTCCTATTGTTCCATCTATACAACATTTTTACCATATACTTTTCTAAAAAAATTCTCTCTTCTGAAGTCTCCTTTTACTACTACTTCCAATCTCTCTTGTTTTCTGACTTCTGTACTTATTATTTCTTTGAAATCTACTACTACTTCTTTTGTATTTTATAAGTCTTTTATCCTTTCTCAGATATCATATTCTGCTATAAACATCTTCCAACACACCAAGTACTTTGTTACTTCTCTTATTTTTCATTTATTCTTTTGACTTTCTACTTCTTTTCTCAATCAACTTTTACTATTACAAAATAAGCTACTTACTAATTATGATACTTGAAACTTAGATAACTTGACAGTAATTTAGAGGTTTAATATAAAGAGATATTGATAATAAATGATGAGTAATATCAATAATTAATATTGTCAAGTCTGAGGTTTAATCTTTGGATACAAAGTATTATAATTAATACAATCTATATCTCATGTTCTACAGATATTCATTTTATAACAGATATTTGTTGGAGTTTGTTTTATCTTTAACTCATATTTACTGCACTTTGCATTATCCTTATGTTCTATTAGTTAGCATCTCATACAGTAGTAGAAACTTTCTTATATTTTTCTTATTTACTTTTTATTGTTTTTCAAGAATTCTTTTCTTATTTTTCATAGTCTATAGATATATAGTTTTTACTTAAGTTGTAACCTAAGCTAAGCTTGAGATTATAACACAAAGATATATACAAAAGAGTGATAGGTCATATACAAGCTGTTTCCATCACATGATCAAAACTCATATTTATTAGTTTTGGTTTCTTTACTTTTTGCTCTTTAACTAATTTTCTGTACTTTACTACTTGACTCATGTTCACTACCAGATAGATTCTCATTGTAGTTTGTAGTTTTAGTTTGACTACATTGATAAATATTATCTCTTCAATGGTATATAGTTCCACATAATAGTCTACTAGTTTTTTTACTAATCATTTTTTGAATACTAAGTCTTTTATATTCAGCATTACTCTGTTTTCTTTCTCTCATGCTTCTATATCCTTTTTTTCATTTTTTTTGTAAACTCTGTTATCCTCTCCATCTTTTTCTTCTAATTTTTGCTTTTATTCTTAAATTTCTCTCATAGTTTGCCATGAAGAGAAAAACCTTGTGTTAAAGCTGAAAGTAGTAGACTTTAATTATTTTCATTTTCATTTTCATTTTCATTTCCATTTCAACTTATTTTCCTTTTATTCTATTTTTAGAACTAGGGTTAGGGTTAGAGTGACAAGATTACATAATCATAAGTCACAAGACACATAGAAAGATATAAAAGATTCTGGAAGGATGATGTCATACAACATGTACAATATATATTGATCTTAAGGTAAACACATGGCTGTTTAGGGTAGGCTAGGAGTAGTTAGCATGGACCATAGAGTTTTAGTATATAAGATAGATAATCCTATACAGAGTTCTCTATTGAGTTCTCTTGTGTTAACCTAATATAAAGTTCTATTTATTGATTCACTCTAAGATCTTTGAGTTGTAACACCTTGGTGTTATAAGACGAGAGTGTGGACAGACTTTGGCTAGGGTTAGAGTTAGCCGGACATAGACAGATAGTATAATTATTAGTCTACAACAAAGGAAGAGCACATGACCTGGAAGTCATGTGATATAGGCTAGAGTAGTCTAGAGCGGTCTGGAAGGACTTAGGGTCTAAAAGGATCAAGAAGAGTCTAGAAAGAGTTAGGGTTAGGAGTAATGTCAAGGGACATAAGTTCCTCATGGTGTACATATGGTGCATGCATGGTGACAGAGATTAAAGAGTATGATGTCAGAGCACATGAACATGGCATGGTGGCTTTGAGGTAGAAGCATGGTGGATGAGTAATAGGATATGAGGTAGACACATTGTTATAGTACAGACCACCTGTAATTTATATAAATAGAGAAGCAATGCAGCAAGGGCTTCTTGTCAAGTTCTCTTATAATCCCCACTACTAGATAGCCTACTGAGAGCTTTGCTGAAGTCAGCATATCACAAGTGCTGTTCTGGCAAGTGGTTGCTCAGTAAGTTTTACTATTTACCATAAACTTTGCAGATACCAGCCACTCAAGTCAATTCTTCTGTCTATAATCTATAAAAACCATAGATATTGTTCTAGTTCCTAGTTCATGTACTCTGTTTGCTTATCTGTTTATAGATAAAAGACTGTTAATAGCTTTATCTCAATTTCTAATATCCTATTTAACTTCTTTGTAAATTCTACTGCAAACTGTGGTTTTCTATCTAAGATTATACTTTCTAGTAATTCATATAGTTTCTACACATTGTTTCAAAACAGTCAAACTAGTTCTTTAGCTGATATTTCTTTTATCATTACAATAAAATGTGTTATTTTGAATAGTCTATCATATACTACTAGAATTGTGTTTTTTCCTACCAATAACAACTCAGTGATAAAGTATACTATTAAGTGTGTTCATAGCTTTTCTAGTACTGCATTTGCCATTAGTTTCCCTACATAGTGTCTTTGTTTTGTTCTTCATTCTTTAACATGAGTCACATTCATCTATATATTTCTATACATCTCTGGTTACTTCTAACTACCAGTAATTTCTATTACTAGCTCTATTATCTTTTATCTTTCTTTATGTCCTACTGCTAGTATGTTATAGTATAACTAGATCATCTCTGTTCTTAGCTTTTATTCTTTAGTATATACACTTTTGCTTTCTTTAGTTATAAATCCTTTTCTATCTGCTATTCTTTATCCTTCTTATTTTTTCTATTATATCTACTTCAGATTCTTTTACTACTACTTTGACTAGTCTTTGAATATATTCCTTTCTGATTAGCTTTTTATTTTTGTTATTATTTTCTACTCCTATTTTCCAATCTAATCTCTTACTAAGTCTATCTGCTTTTCTTATCTTAGTCTTTTTTTTGTTTTTTAAATCAATAATTTATTATACAGAGTATGAAGGCAGACTATGGTAGTCACTTCGTAACTACATACAATAGAAGCAGACTAACCTGGAATAAAAGAAAGCTAGAAAGAAGAAAAGGAGAGAAAGAAAAGAGATTAATTGTAAAGCCCAAAAGAAAAGAAAAGATAAGAGGAGAGAATAAAACTAGTTACAAGGTCTACTTATAACATTCAAAGCAGAGCAGTCTATGAAAGCAAAAGTGTTTGGGTTAACTACCAAAAACATGACAAAATGACTAAGGGAGTTTCATCTGGAATTCTAGTACCTGTTAAATCTCATACAATCATAAAGAATATGTCTCCTTGATTCAATAGGATAAGTTCCACATGAGTACTTAAATTCTTTATTTGGGAAAAATCTAAGTCTGTATTTACCAATTGGAGCATGGTTGGTAATTGCTCTCATAACACGTGCACATAATAAGTTTGAGTGTTTAAATAATTGAAGCCAAGGACCTCCTTTGGTGTAAGAAGGTTTGATGACATTGAAGTTATCATCAAGTAGATCAAGGAATTGTCTTTCTTTGCCATCTGAAGCTTGGAAGGTTATTTTCCAAATATTAAGGATATCATTGCATTTGATTTTCCTGCTGTAATTCTATGACATTTTGCAAGAGTATACAGGTGAGGGGTTGAAGGTCTTTGAATCTTTATCAACCACTTTGTGCAGATTCCAGTTGAGTCAACTGGGACACTCCTAGAATTCAATTAAATTGTTTTAGTTGTTAGTAAAGAACTGACAAAGATCGCTGAGTATGGCCACTGTGTGAACTCAGAAAGGATATGACAATGAGTTGAATATTTTCTTGGCCACATGGATAGAATCAGTGATAATGATGATCTTGGAAACATTTTCCTTGTTAGAGGCTTAGTTAATATTATATCTGACTGCAAAGAGCTTAGCTTTAGTACTCGTGACAAAGGCTGCATAATGAAGAGTTTTGATTAGTGAGCTATTGGCTATGTGTGTGTGCAAAATAGATGTAGCAATGTCATTCTTGATACTAGCATCCATTACAATGATGGCTGTGAATGGGGAAGTTGACAACTCAATAACCATGTTATCAAGTTGTTGGAGGTGGATTTTATTATTTTTTTCATTATTAGATAAATTGAAAGAAAAACAATCTGAAAAATTGTCAATAATTCTAAAACCTGGAGAAAGTTCTGGATGAAGAGAAGAAAAAAAAGGAAAAATTCCATTAGACTTATTGTCTGAGTTGACTAAGTAATCTTTGATATGAGATCTTTAACGACTAGTGAGAGAGTTGAGTGAAGCAGGATGACAATACTTGGGAGAGCCAAATGGTAATTCCGTAAGCATTCAAATGAAATAGTTAGGGGGTAAAGAAAGAGTGCATAATCGCAATCTACCCACGAGTTTTTGAAGGTGAAGTTTGATGGGGATGAGACCCGCAATTGCTTCAATACCTTCTGAAGGAGATATCTTAAAAGCTCTGGTTATCCATATAATGGCTCTTCTTCGTATTTTACCCAGAATTTTCAGTGGGTACAATAGAGGTGCACAGTTATAAAACCACAGTTGAAAGCCATACAGAGTGATAGAAAGAACACAACATCTGTAGAAAAGGTGTTTTTATATCAGAATGATATCACATAATGAATTTCCAAGAATCCTTATACACTTGACTGTAGACATTACTCTATTAGAGTAGAAGTCGATATGTTAGTGGAAAGAAAGCTTCCTATCGAAGATGAAACCCAAATACTTCTACAAGCTTTTGAATGTTAGAACTGAGCTACCTGTCAGGCACAGTTTACACCAGGGTAGAAGTCCACAGGATGGACTTGGAGATGAGCAGACTTATGGAACAACCTTGGCTTTAGCTTATATGCTGCGCCGTCTATTTGCCACATGGTCACAACTTCAGATGATGGGGAGAAGTCTGAGATAGAAGTGAGTGCTGATTGGTATATCGCTGTTGAATACTGGAGATCGAGTTCAATAAGAGTTTATCTTTATCAATTATTAGACTAGCAAATTACAATGTAACTACTAGTCTTATATACAAACTGATAGTTTAGGAAATACTTAGGGTTTTAGTAGTAAAACCCCTATTACCCTGAGTGGAGGTTTCAGTGTTGAGACACCGACAGGAGTAACTTTATCATAGAAGACTGAGTTGACTAGGAGTATTCCTGTTGTGGAAGATGGAATACCCAAAGGGTTGCAGCACCGCCCTAAGACATGTTGTGAGAAAGATAGCTGCCATAGAAGGTGGGCTTGTATGATTACTCCATGGAGATATAATTTCCGAATGAGTGAACTTGCATATGATACCACCAATAGATGAGAGATCAAGGGAGGAAGGGTTGAAGAAGCTATATAATCTGTTGAAATCAAAGACTTCAGTTTTGGAGTGTTCTACAATGAGACTAAACTTATCCAGAAGTTTGGTCATTACATTATAGCTACAAAAAAGATAAGAATTGGAAATATCAAATAATTTGTTCTGAGAAATGAAAAGGCCATTATCTACAAAAGAGATAATAGATACAGGAATGTTGAGATTTTTTAGACAGTTTTCTAAAATATAAAGAAAAGGAAAAAGATAGAGAGCCAACAAAATGGAAGAAAAAGCAGACCCTTGGCCTACTCCTACATTTACATCAAATATGGAAGAGGAGAAATTGTTCCAGAGATAGCTGGTTTTTCTATTGATGAGGTAATTGGCAAAGAAGTTAACAATATGAATATCAAGACCTGCTTTTTGAAGAATATAAGTGAGTAGGCGGTAATTTAAGGATGGGAAGAACTAAGCAATATCAAAGGCTAATGTACTAGTTGAGATGTTCTTAACCCAACCCAACTGTATGATATGTGTGAGAGCCATACCTACATCTATAGTAAACTTGAATTTCAAACCTTCTCATTGGCTCAAATGAATAAAATCATTAGCTGCAACTTGGAATTGGAGTCTCTCACTGATGACTTTTTTGATTAGCTTGCCTAACATGTTGAGAAGTACAATTGGTCTGAAAGACTTGAGCAAATCATATGATTGTTTGTTGGGTTTAGGAATAACTACTGTTGACGACCTCTTAAAGTAAGCAAGCCAGTGACCTAAGTTGATGCAAGTATTTGCGATATTGACAATATTCATAAGGTATTCATCATGTTTGAGGATAGACTTGAGATAGTTCCATGATAGTTTATCCAGTCCTGGAGTGGACGAGTTATTGCAGTTTCCAATTGCACACTTGAATTCTTCTTTGGATAACAGTGCCCAAAAGGATGGTGATTTATCACCAATCTCATCAAGGACTTCAATGTCAATTTGTCAATAAAGAGCAGTATTGAATGTGGAGTGGAGAGTATTCCAAAGACTGCCAAGAGTAAGACACAGCTGATTATTATACTTGATAGCCTCAATAGCAGGTAGTTTGCATTTATTGACCTAGCTCATAAGTTCCCAAGGGCCTCAACTCTTATTGGTGATTTCTTAAATCTTGGTGTCAAAGAAGGCTCTTTTGATGATTTTTACTGTTCTCTTGAAAGATTTCTAGTCCTCAAGATTTCTTAACATCCTATATTTGTTCAAGGATTGGCTGCATTCCTCATTCCACTATTTCTTGGAGTGTTTAGTGATATTGGTTTGCTTAGCATTCTTTCTCTATGGTTGTTTGATTTTTGATGTGAATAGATTAACTATATCTTCAAGCTTGTCACGATCCATCAAGTTGGAGATGTCAAGGTTTTTGATGATTGCTGTGGCCTCTTTAACAAAGGTGGCTTTCTTTTCACTATTTTTAGTATTAAAAGTCTGGATGAAAGAATATTCTCTTTAGCAATTAGGATAAATACTGTAAGAGGAGCATGATTAGATGAAAGTCGCTAGTTAGGGTGAATTGAATGGTTGTTGAGTTCAGTTGACCCACTTCAAAGGAATATAAGGTCGATTACTGAATTTGCTTTACTCTCAGTATCAGAATATCTAGTGGGGAAAAAGTTAGTTAGAAATGATAGTTCCAAATTGAAAGAATCTGCTATAATAATGAGATCATCACTAATAGATGAATGATGAGAGAAAGAAGGGTCCCACAAACTATCCCTAATATTAAAATCGCCAGTCATAATGAGAAGATTGTTAATGTTCACCTCAGTATCCTTGAGATACTTTAAGGCTGAATGAGAAGAGTCAGAGTAAACATTTATAATGAACAAACAAATATGGTTATTAAAAAATGAAATAAAAAGAATGTCTTTGTGGTTAATAATATCATTTTAAAGAGAGAAATGAAAAGATGAAAGACGGATATTGATATAAGCCAAGACTCTTGGGAAGTCTGACTGGTTTGAAGAGGTCCTAGCAAAAGAGAGCCAGTTTGAATGATGAGGCATCCTAACTAAGACTTCTCCTTCACAACTTGTGGCATATGAAATTGAATGGATAGTAGACCATAGAGGTTCTTGGATAAAAATAATATCGAATCATGATTGAGTCTCAAGGATGATATTGAAGATTAGTGAATTCTTTCAGATATTCTGAGAGAAAATCCTTAGGTTGTCATAAATCATTGTTGAAGTTCTCCATTCACAACTAAATAAGTCAATTTAGCTTTGTTTTCATAAATCTCAATGGATTTCTTTTGGTGTCACTCTCTGTTGAATCTGTGCCTCCAAAACAGACATAGGTTGGAGTCTACTTGATGTTCGCCCTGACAGTTGGAGCATTTGAATGAGTGTGGACATAGCTTGCCTTTTTTAGTTTTTAAGCAAGGAGGATTTATCTTCGCATTGGCCTTGTAGCACCAGCTGAATTCATGATAGTTTTCTGATTTGTGAGAACTGTTGTATCTGACATATTTGGAACTTTGAATTCTGCATGAGAAAGTAAAGTGTCCCCATTTCCAGCAATTTTTACATTACAGAACTCCAGAGTTCATGTTAGCTTCTCTAATTGCTGCAATATACCTTCCAATGTTAAAGCAATGGTTGATAAGGCCCTTAGCTCTACTACCACTTTGGATGTCCCAAATATTGATCCAGATGATTAACATGTCAGATTTAGGTGACACTTTGATAACTTGCAGTTTGAAAGCAAGAGTAATGTTGTCAAAGATTTGGTTTTGCTTTATGATGGCTTTGATATCGCTAGAGGTAAGATGGTCTTGAGAATTACCATGCAGGAAATATGGGATGCCTATTATTTTGAGATAGGACTTTGACTGTGGAAGGTGAGGAACTTCAACTTGGAGGGTGTCAATATTATCCAAATATCATCCAAATTCTTGATGTATTATTCTATGATTTGCAGATCCGACTGCAAAGAGACCTTCTTAGTAACAACTATGATACCTAAAGGGTCTGAATGAATAAAGTCTACTAGAACCTCAGATTTCACATTTTTGAGAGCTCTATTGATGTTAGCAACATGGACAGAGGAGTTTTTCATAAACTTGTAGTTGTTGTCATTATTCATAGAAATAATGATGTATTTCCTTGATGGTCCTTTTGTGGTCATCTGAATTCAAGGCCTCATCTTTGGAGTGCCTTTGATAATATTGTTGATTTGATCTATCTTTTTTGCACTGATAGAAGGGAATACTTCTTTGATCTTGATGACTTCAGACATGCTGATATTCTGTTTCAAAGCTTGGGTGTAAGACTTTGAAGATTAAGTATTAGTGTTTACCGATTTGTTGCTCTTGAGGAATTTTAAGATCATGTTGATCTCCTTCTTGTCAAGATCGTTGACGATGGACTCTATTTTATTTTCCCTTTTCATTTTATTTTATTCTCCTTGTTTTCTTTTCTTTTTCTTTTTCTATTTTTAGAACAACTCAGGTTAGGGTTTATCAGTCACGCTGTCACATCAGTCACAAATTGATGGCATAGTCACAAAACTGATCACGAGACTTGGGAGAAGGAAGTAGAAGGTACTAGAACAAAGTGACGTCATACAACATGGACAACACATGTTGGCCTCATGTAATACTCATGGTACTTTAGGGCAAGGTGC
>JAJOHK020000719.1:0-20814 GCA_022457215.2 Leucocoprinus gongylophorus
AGGTGTTTTATCACCCATCCCTAATTCTTCCTTAAGCACCGGAAGCCCAACGCCCCCCAAATAAAAAATTTTTGACTTAAAAAAAAAAAAAAAAAAAAATGTAGGCAGACTGTGGTAGCTCCTTTCGTAACTACATACAGAGAGACAAGACTACATGAGAAAGAAAGAAAGAAAAAGAAAAGAAAAGAAAAGAAAGAAAAATAAGAAAAAGAAAGAAAAAGAGAAAAAAGAAAGATAATAAATAAAAGAAAGAAAAATTATCCTAATGAATCACAAAATGAAAATGCATTTGAATTTAACTCCAAAAACATGACAAAATGACTAAAAGAGTCTCTTCTAGTATTCCAGTAGCCGTTAAATCTAACACATTCATGAAGAATATGTCATCTTGATTTGATTGGGTAATGACTGCATGGATACCTAAATTCTTCCCTCAGGAAGAACCTAAGCCTATATTTGCCAATAGGGGCATGATTTGTAATGGCTCTAGTTGCGTGAGCACATAACAAGTTTGAATGGCCAATCAATTTGAGCCACAATCCACCTTTTGCATAGGTCTAAGATCAGAGGCTTGGAACATCATTTTCCAAGCTTTGATGATGTCGTCACTTTTGTTTTTCTTGCTAAAATCCCATGAATTCTTGCATGGAAATAGTGGCATAAGATTAAAAGCCTTGGTCTCTTTGTTGACTTTACTGTGAAGATGCCACTTGAGATGACTTGGACATTCCCAGAATTCAATGGAATTGTTATCATGTCTATGAAAGAAGTCACAGAGGTCTGAAAGGATAGCAGCTGACATGGTTTGAACCAGATAACTTGAAGAATCTTTGATTCTTCAAGCCGCGTGAATGAAATCAGTGATGACAACAATTTTTGAAACATTGTCAAAGTGAATTGACTGGTTAATGCCACACCTAATGGCAAATAACTCAGCTTCAGTACTTGTGACATTGACAGCATGGTGGATTGTCTTCATTAAGGGTTTATTAACCATATGAATATGTGTGATGGAGGTGGCAACATTATTCTTGATGCTAGCATCCAAAGCTATTAAGGCAACTGAAGGAGATGAAGAAGACTCTAAAGTTAATTTGTCAAGTTCTTAAGCTCAAAATTTATTATCTTTTCTTTTGTCACAGACATTAAAAGAAAAACGATCTGAAAAATTGTCAATAATTCTTAAACCAGGAGAAAATTCTGAATTAAGAGGAGAAAAAGAAGAAAAGCATTCGTGGGATCTATTGGCCATGTCAACTAAATGACCTTTGACTAAAGAACATTGTTGATTAGTAAGCAAATCCAACACGTTAGGTTTGAAGTTGGAAGACAAGTTAAGATTTGAGTCGATAAGCAAACATAAGAGATGGTCATGAGGAAGTTTATACACTCGAAGTTGAGATCTACCACCTAGTTTTTGAAGGTGGAGTTTGATGGGGATAAGACCCACTATAGCTTCTACACTATATGAAGGGGAAGTTTTGAAGGCACCTAATATTCATATTGCAGCATGTCTTTGTATTTTGTTTAAAATCTTCATGTGGTAAGCTGTAGGGGCATGGTTATAAAACCATAATTGAAATTCATAGAGTACAATAGGTAGAATGCACAATCTATAGAGCAGATGTTTTTGAAGAGGATTAATGCTACGACTTGAATTACCAAGCAACTTCATGCATTTGACCATAGATATAGCCTTGTTCACGTAAAAGTCAACATGTTGGTGAAATGTTAACTTCCTGTCGAAAATAAAACCCAGATATTTCCAAGTATTGCTGGGTAAAAGAATGTTTCCTCCTAATGGAGAAAGATCAAGAGGAGGTGGATTGAAAACTCCATAGGATCTGTTGAAATGAAAAAATTCAGTCTTGAAATGTTTGACTACAAGACCGAATTTTTCAAGAAGGTTAGTGAGAACATTGTAGCTACAATAGAGATGACTGTTTGAAATTTCAATCGAATTGCTCTGAGAGATAAAAAGTCTGTCATCCACAAAAGAAATAAAGAAAGTAGGAATTTTTAGGTTTTTTAATCAATTTTCTAAAATATAGAAAAATGGTGAAAGATAGAGAGCAGATAAAATAGGAGAGAGTGCAGAGCCCTAATCTACTCCAACATTGATATTAAAAGTAGAAGAAGAAAAATTGTTCCATGAGTAGTTTGTCTTTCTATTCACAAAGTAATCAGCAAAGAAGGAACTGATACATTGATCAAAGTCTGCTTTCAATATCGAATGCAAGAGTACTAGTGGTTAAGTCTTTAACCCAACCAGTTTGAATAGTGTGCATAAGAGCAACACTAGTGTCAATTGTAAATTTGAACTTGAGTCCACCTAGTTGACTTGGGTGGATAAAATTGTTAGACACTGTGTTGAATTGAAGCCTCTCTCTTATGACCTTTTCGATAAGTTTACCCATTATATTAAGAAGAACAATGGGTCTAAATGATTTAGGAGAATCATATGACTTTTTGTTAGGCTTGGGTATAACAATTGTATTGGAAATCTTGAAGTGTGATGGCCAATATCCTAAGTTGATACAGGAATTAGCAATCTGGATGAAATTATCAAGACATTCCTTATTTTCAAAAATAATCTTGAGGTAATTCCACGAAAGCTTGTCTAGGCCAGGAGCAGAAGAATTGTTATAATTTGATGACACAAGTTTGAACTCTTCTCTTAAAAATTCTAGCCAAGATATAACGGATTTGCTGCTTATTTTATCAAGAATAGTTGTATCCACTTGATGATTGTTAGCTATATTGAAAGTGGAGTGAAGAGCACACCACAAGTTGTTGATATCCAAACATTGTCAATCATTGTATTTGATGGTTTTGATCGCCAGTAATTTCTTCTTGTTGACCCAATTCATGAGTTTCCAGGGTCCTCATCTTTTGTTAACAATTTCTTGAATTTTAGTATCGAAGAAAGATTGTTTCATAGCTTTGACTTTATGCTTGAAGCTTTTCCAATTTTCCCAACTTCTCAATGATTGAAAAGTGTTCAAGGTGTTGTTACATTCCTTGTTCCACCAACTTTTGGACCGTTTTGTAATTTTGATTCATTTTGAATTTATTTTCCAAGCGTGATTGATTCTTGAAGCAAGGGATTTAGTTACTTCTTCCAGTTTGAAGGAATTGACTAAGTTGTCAGCATTGATGCTTTTGATAGCATGTGAGACTTCTTCAATGAATCTAGATTCTTCTTCACTATTTTTCACAATGGAAAATTTGAAAAAATCGATGTTTTCTTCAGTGATACCAATTATGACAGTCAGCAGTGCATGATTCAAGGAGAGTCATAAGTCAGGAATGATAAAATAACTATTAAGTTCTCTTGAACTGCTTCTAAGGAACATAAGATCAATGGTTGAATTGGAACCACTATCAGAGTCCAAATACCTAGTGGGAACATTGTTAGTAGGATACGAAAGTTCTAAATTGAAAGAGTCTGCTACAATCAAAAGATCGTCACAAAGGTAAGAATGATGAGGAAAAGCTGGATCCCAAAAACTATCCCTAATATTGAAATTGCCAGCCATAATTAATAAATTCAACAAATTCACCTCAGTATCCTTGAGATACTTTAAGGCAGTATGAGAAGAATCTGAATAAACATTCATGACCCAAAAGGTAGAATTATTTTTGAAAAAGGAAGCAAGAATAATGTCCCTGTAGTTAATGACATCCTTTCTAAACAAAAAACAAAGAGATGAAAGTCTTATGTTAATATAAATGATGACTCTTGGAAACTTGTTGGAAGAGAACAGTTCTCTGGCAAAAGTAAGCCAGTTGGGATGATTAGAAACCCCTAATAAAGGAACACCTTCTAGATTTGCTGAACTCGGAATAGATCTAAGAGTTGTCCATGATGGCTCTTGGATGAATAGAATGTCAAAATCTTGGTTGACTTTGAGGATAGTGTTGATTAAGAAATTGCTTTTCCAAATATTTTGAGAAAAGATTTTTAAATCTTTTAAAATCATTTTCTGGCATTACTCTCATTAGAGCAGATCAATTCTTTCCTAGCTTCCTGGAGATGAGCATATTCCTTGGTGTGCCACTTGTTGTTGAAACAGTGTTTCCAGAATGGACATTTGACTGAGTTGGCAGTGTGAGGTTCCTTACAATTGAGACATTTGAATGAGTGAGGGCATGGCTCGCCCTTCTTTGTTTTGAGTCTAGGTGGATTAATTTTAGAGTTAGCTTTGCAACACCAAGCAAACTCCTGATGATTATCTGTGAGATAGGAACCATTGCACTTAGTGCATTTTAACCCTTGAATTCCACAAACTTCAGCTGAGTGACCCCACTTCCAACAATTCTTACACTGAGGGATGCCAGGGTTTATGTTGGCATCCCTTACCATAGCAACTATGTTTCCAATGTTAAATTGCCTATTGATAATTTTCTTGGCATTATTGCCATTTTGGTTATCCCAGATATCAATCTAGACTATTGCCATATCTGACTTAGGTGATACTTTGATGATGCATGGCCTTGAAGCAAGGATGATCTCATTAAAGATGTGAGTGTTCTTGAGGATATCGAACATATCCTCAGTGGTGATGTGAGTATTTGATTTGTCAATGTAATATGGAATACCAAAAATCTTAAGATACGACTTAGACTGTGGCAGTCTTGGGAAGGCAATTGTGTTGCTGTTGTCATCGAGGGATTGCTTGACGTATTTTTCAATTTCTTGTAGATCAGAATTTGAAGCAACGTTGTTGGTAACAATGTTAACACCTTTGTTGTCTGAACTGATATAATCAGCGCAAATGTTAGACTTTATGTTTTTAAGAATGCGATTGATATTGATAATATGCAAAGCTGAATCCTTGGTGAACCTTTTACCCAATTCATTAGACATCGGAATGATGATTTGTTTACACAAAGGGCCTTTAGTGGTCATGTTGATCCTTAGCTTTGGTTTATCTTTGTTCTTGTTGATGACTTTTTGAATAGTATCAATCTTCTTGTTCAAAAGCTTTGGGAATGCTTCCTTGATCTTTAAAGTGTTCATAGCAATGCTTGAGGTATTGTTATTGTTAGTCGAGTTAGAAGAAGCGTGACTGTAGAATTTCTTTAATATGAGATTTTCAATTTTCTTAAAATATTTTGAGATTTCTTTAATCTCCTTCAACAATTTTGCCAGAATTGAAAGAGGTATAGGCAAGACAAAAGTCAGTTTAGCTGTATCCTTATCATTGCTGGGAATAGGGGATTTCCTAGTTTGAGGATTGAATTTTGCTTTGACTTTACTTCTAAATGTAGTATTATTTTCCACAAAAAGAGCATCTCATTGAGATTCGTAAACTGCATTGATGAATTCCCATAGGGCTTTACCCATACCTATGAGATCCTGTACTTCATTAGCTTTCACACTGTCAATTGATTTACCAGAAATATATTTTTTTATTCTGATAAGGGATTCTTTAATATTAAGAGCATCAGAAGTGAGATACTCCATAGAGCCATACAAAGAAATAGCATGAAAGTTGCCGTCCCAGGATTCAGGGTTCAAAGCTTGGTTGGGGTCATAATTAAGTTGTATGTTGAACACATTTTTGCTGGATGGCTGGCTGAGAGCTAGTTGCGCAGTCAAAACATTTTGCATCCTCATGTTGAGGGTAGGGTCAGCTGCCTTGCTAACTTGATGAATCTGACCTTCCTGGGTCGCATATTCAAGACTGAAGTTGCTTAGAGAGTTGACCAGATTGTCCTTGTCTATCCTGTTGCTTTTCCGTTTAACACGAATGTGACATTCCTCCTCACATTTGCTCAACAAAAGTGAGGGAGATCTAGGCCTGTGTATACTCATATCCAAAGAACAGCCTCTCACCTCATTCAAATTGTTATCCAAATAAAACATGGCTTCAGCTATCAGTGTTGGTGAAAAACTAAACAATTTAATACCTATGAGAAGAAAAGTTTGTTAGACATGTGGATCAGGTTAATACATTTTTTTTAAATCAGCAATTTATTGCATGGGGCGCACTAGCAGATTGTGGTAGCTACTTTGTAACTACTTACATTAAGACTGAATCAACATGTGAAAGGAAGAAGAAAAAGAAAAAAAATGAAAAAGAAAAAGGAAAAGGAAAAAACTAAAGATAAATATTAAGTCATGTCTATGTAGTTATACACAAAGTAGAACTTATGAAAAGCACTATTCAAAAGAAAAAGCACTAGAGTTAAATTAAAGAAAGAGCATGAAATGGGCTATCATATCCCTTCTTAGATTCCAATAGTTATTAAACCTTTTACATTTATTCTTGTTTCAATTGGGTAGTTACCACATAGGCAAGTGAATTCTTCTTTAGGGAAGAACCTTAGTCAATATTCCTCTATTGGAGCATGATTTGTGATAGCTCTTGATGAGCGAGCACATAACGAATTTGAATGAGTGAATCATTGCAGCCAAGGTCCTTCTTTAATACTTAAAGATTCGAGAGGATTTAGATTGTCATTGAGTAGGTCAAGGAAATTTTTCCCTTTAGAGTCTGATACTTGAAAGAGCATTCTCCATTGTGAAAGTATCATGTCACATTCTGTTTTTCTACAGAAATCTCAGGATGATTTGCATGGGAATGACAGTGTAGAGACCATACTTTTGGTGTCTTTGTTGACTGAATAATGTAATGGCCACTTTTGTTTTCTAGGGCAATTGTTGTAGCAACCACTCACTGGAACAGCACTCGTAGTTTGCTTACTTCAGCAAAGCTCTCAGTAGGCTATCTAGTAGTAGGAATTACAAGAGAACTCAACAAAAAGCCCTCACTGTATTGCTCCTCTATTTATATAAATTACATGTGGTCTATGCTACAACAATATTAACCTGCTCTTATATCCATGCATCATTCTCATGTTCTATTATTCATCCACATGTGTTTTCCTTAAGGCCACCATGCTTCCTACATATGCCTTGATGTCATACTCTTAATCTCTGCTATACATGTGTATACCATGTGTACACCATGAGGAACCATAGTCCCTTGACATCATCCCTAACCCTATTTCTAATCTAGACTTCTCTCGATCCTTCTAGACCATTCTAGACTCTGTCACATGACTTCCAGGTCACGTGCTCTCTATCCATTGTAGACTAATAATTACTACTGTCCTATATCTGTCCTAACCCTAACCCTACCTAAAGTCTGTCCATACTCTCGTACTATAACAGCAATCCCAAAATTTGATATGGTTATGAGAATCCCTTGAAAAGAATTCTCTAAGTTTTTGAGAAATAGTAGCTGAATGAATTTGATAAGGATGAACAGAAGAGTCAAATATCTTCTTGGTGGCATGAAGGGAGTTGGTGATAACCACTATATGATTGACATCTCAATTGGTGACTGCTTGATTTATTCTGCAATGTATAGCAAAAAGTTTGGCTTCAGTTGTAGTGACATTAATAGCTCTATGCAATGTTTTGATAACAGGTTTATTGTAGAAATGAATGTGTGATATTGAAGTGATGACATAATTCTTGATACTAGCATCTGATATAACAATTGTTGATGAAGGGTTAGATAACACTCTGAATGCAATTTTGTTTAATTTTTCAATGTGTTTTTTTAAATTGGGAGAGCAAAAATAGAAAGAGAAATGATCTGAAAATAAATCTATAAGTCTATTTCCAGGTTCAAATTCCTTGTTAAAGAAAGAAAAGGATAGAAAAAATTCATTATGCTTGTTGTCCACATTAATGAGTGGAGATTTCAATCAAATTCTCTGCTTGGCTGTGAGATAGTCTATGAAAGGGATGTGACAACTTCTCTCTTGCATCTTGTTAGAGCTGAGAATATTGCTAACAATATGGTTAGATGGAAGAGATAATTTACATAAAAGAAATTGACCATAAAGTTTTCTGAGATGAAGGTGTATAGGAACTAGACCCAATATGGCCTCAATCCCTGGCATAGGAGATGTGCAGAATACTCCTGAAATCCATAGAGCTACTCTTTGTTGCATCTTTCATAAAATGTTGAGGTGATAATGAGTTGGAGCTTTGTTGTAGTACCAAAGTAGAAAACCATATAGTACAATAGGTAAAGTGCAATATCTGTAGACTCTTCTCTTTTGGAGTGGATTGATGCCTCTCAATGAGTTACCAAGCAACTTCATACATTTGATTGTGGAAATTGCCTTATTTGCATAGAAATCTATATGATTTCTGAAATTGAGTTTGTGATTGAAGATGAACCTAAGGTATTTCTATGTGTCTTTAAGGAGTAAGACTGGACCTCCAAGAGGGGATAAGTTGAGAGGAGGTGGGTTAAATGAACTGTGAGACCTAGAAAAATGGAAAATATCAGTTTTTCTGTGTTTTATAACAAGGTTACATTTTATAAGTAAGGATGAAATAATGTTGTAGCAACAAAAGAGATTAGCATTAGAGATTAGCGTTAGAGTGCAAGATGGATTTGTTCTAAGAAATAAAAAGTCCATTGTTCACAAAAGAGATAATGGAAATAGGAATTTTTAGGATTTTTAAATGATTTTCAAAAGAATGAAAAACAGGCAATAAATAGAGGGCAGAAAGAATAGGAGAAAGAGCTGATCATTGACCAACTCCAATGTTCACATTGAAAAAGGGAGATATGAAATTGTTCCATAGGTATTTTGTTTTTCTTCCCACTAGGTAATTCTTGAAGAATATTGAAATTTTTCAATCAAGTCCCACTTTGTCCAGAATGAGAGGGAGGAGTTGATGATTTAGGGAGGGAAAAAATTGTGCTATGTCGAATGCAAGAGTGCTAGTGGTAAGGTTTTTAGCCCATCCTAAACAAATGATATGAGTTAGTACAACTTCTGCATCCATAGTGGATCTTAATTTTAAACCTTCAAGTTGACTAGAATGAATAAAATTGTTGGATATTGTGTGGAATTGGAGATGTTCACCAATCATTTTTTTGACAAGTTTCCCAATAGTATTGAGAAGAACAAATGGTCAATATGACTTGGGAGAGTCAAATGTAGTCTTGTTAGACTTAGGGATGACAACTGTTGTAGAAGTTTTGAAATGAGTCAGCCAATGTCCCAGCTCTATGCAGGTGTTAGTGATGTTGATGAACTTGCCAATACAATCTTCGTCTCTGATAATTGACTTGATATGGCTCCATGTAAGTTTGTCTGGGCCTGGTGCTAATGAATTTTTGCATTTTTCAATTGAATTGATAATTTTGTTTCTAGAAAACGACTTCCACTCAATTGTAGGTTTATCTGGAATTTCATCTAGAAAATGAGTATCAACTTCTCTTTCTTGAGCAGAGTTGAAGGATTTGTGAAGAGCATTCTATAGGTCTTCCAATTCAATGTATGGTTATCCTTCATATTGAATAGCTTTAATCACAGGTAGTTTACATTTCTTGACCCAATTCATAAGTTCCTATGGGCTGCATTTCTTGTTTGTGATTTCATCTATCTTTTTGTTAAAGAATGAATACTTGGATTTCTTAACCATACTTTTGAAATTCTTCCAATTTTCTAGACTGCGGAGTTGTCGATATTTTTGTAGCATATGTCAACAATCTTTGTTCTAACAGCTTTGGAGTATCTTGTTATATTGACCATTTTAAAATATTTGAACCAAATATCTTCAATATTGGTCACTAAGTGTTAAACAACCTTTTCTAAAGATTCAGTGTCTTGGATTGGTGATGTATTTAAGTTCCTGATAAATTGAGTGAGATCCTCAATAAATTGTTTTTCTTTATCACTTCCTTTGACTAAAGAGCACTACTTGATTGGAATGTTTTTGTAATTGATGTGAATGCTGACAGTAATCAGAGTATGATCAGATGTAAGTCTCCAGTCTAGATGGATATGGTGATGGTTGAATTCCATAGATGAAGGTTGGGTAAAAACTAGGTCTAAGACTGAGTTTAAGTTTTGATTGTTATTCAAAAACCTAGTAAGGAAATTTTCAGTCAGATTAGATGGAGCTAGAGCAAAAAAGTCTGCAATATCGAACAACATGTCACTATGAACAGAATGAAATGGAAAATTGAAATCCCATAGACTGTCTTTAATGTTAAAGTCCCCAGTTATGATAATTATATTGCTAATATTGGTCTCAGTATCCTTAAGATACTTTAAGGCCATCTGAGATAAGTCCAAATAAACATTGATTAGAAAAAAAGAAAATCCTTGATTGATAAAAGAAATGCATAAAACATCTCTGTGATTGAAAATGTTATTTTGCAAAGAAAAACGGAGACAAGAAACTCAAATGTTAATATAGGTCAGTACTCTTGGAAAATCTGACTCATTTGTTAGAGATCTGACAAAAGTAAGCCAGTTGGGATGATAAGGAGCTCCAACCAGTTTTTCTCCTTCACAACTAGTAGAGCTTGGAATTGTATGAATAATTGACCATGGGGGTTCTTGAAAGAAGATTATGTTGAAGGATGACTAGGCCTCTAGGATAGTATTGACAATCAGAGAATTTTTGTGGATATTCTGAGAAAAAATTTTTAAGTTGTCACAAATCATTGTGGGTTACTATTCCTGATAGAACAAATTGACTTTGTCCTGTTTTCATGGATCTCAATGTATTTCTTCTGATACTATTTGCAGTTGAACCTGTGCCTTTAGAACAGACACAAATTGAAGTCTGCTTGGTAGTTGTCTTGACAATTGGAACATTTGAATGTGTGTGGATATGGTTCACCTCACTTTGTTTCCAGACACAGTGGGTTTGTCTTCTCATTGGCTTTGCAACACCAACTGAATTCACAATGATTCTCTGATTTATGTGGTCTGTTACATTTGATGCATTTGGATCCTTGAATTCTGTATAAAAATGTGACATGTCCCCATTTCTAACAATTTTTACATTGTAGAACCCTGGGATTTATGTTAGCTCCTCTTATTGTAGCGATATACCTTTCTATGTTGAAGTATTGATTAATCAAGCTCTTAGCTTTACTCCCACTTTGAATGTTCCAAATGTCGATCCAAATGATTGATATGTCTGACTTTGGCAACACTTTAATGACATGTGTGTTGTGGCAATCACTAAACCAGTGTCCAATAGCAGCACAAGCAATAAATCTCATAGAAGAGATATCTAGTAGGGAATATGAGTTGTGTAATTTACAAGAGAACTCAACAGGGAACCACAACAGTATTCTACCAACTATTTATATATCTAACCCTGGTCCATGCTATGACTGTGCATTATCCTACCCTAATGTCTATACCCTGTCCTCATAGCCATTACTTATCTACCATGCATCTACCTCAAGGCCAGCATGCTATGTTCATGTGCCCTGACATCATACTCTTTAATCTCCATCATACATGCATGCACCATGTGTACACCATGAGAAACCCATGTTCCTTGATGTCACTCCCTTTCTAAACTCTTTCTGATCCTTCTAGACCCTAAGTTTTTTCAGACCACTCTAGACTGCTCTAGGCCTATGACATCATGTCATGTGACTTCCCAGTCACATGACTTCTCTCTCTCTCTCATCGTAGACTAATAATAATACTACTACTATATCTTAACCCTAATCCTAAAAGTCTGTCCACACTTTTATTTTATAACAATATGGCTTGGAAGTGAGTGTGATGTTGTCGAAGATTTGATTTTGCTTAATAATTTCCTCAATGTCACTAGATGTGAGTTGATCTTGAGAGTTGCTGTGAGGGAAATATGGGATGCCTATTATCTTTAGGTAAGACTTGGATTATAAAAGTCAAGAAACTTCCACTTGTAAAGTATCAATATCATCAGCATTCTTGACATACTGTTCAATGATTTGCAAGTCTGATTGCAAAGAGATCTTGTTAGTGATTACCATTATCCCTAAGGGGTCAGACTGAATAAAGTCCACAAGAATCTCAGACTTTGTGTTCCTAAGAGACCTATTCATGTTAGCAACATGAATAGAGGAATTTTTCATGAATTTCATCTTGTTTTCACTACTTATAGGGATCATAACATGTTTTCTTGATGGTCCTTTTGTTGTCATTTGAATATAAGGTTTTGCCTTTGTGTTGCTCTTAATAATGTTGTTAATTTGCTCAATCTTGTTGGCACCTATAGTTGGGAATACTTCTTTGATCTTGATGACTTCAAATATGTTAATATTCTGTTTTGAAGCCTGAGCATACAATTTTTGAGGTTGTTTAGTATTGTTAGCTAGTTTGATGTTCTTGAAGTATTTGGTGTTATAGAACGCCTTGTGTTGTAGCAACCACTTATCACTCAAGGATAAATGATCTCACAACGAGCAAAGCTCTCTAATAGGCTATCAAGTAAAGAGTGGGGGAATTACAAGAGAACTCAACAAGGAGCCCTCACTGCATTGCTCCTCTATTTATATAACTTACAGGTGGTCCATGCTACAACAATATCTAACCGACCCTAAAGTCCATGCCACTACCTCATGTCCATTACTCATCCACATGTGTTTTCCATAAGGCCACCATGCTTCCTACATGTGCCTTGACGTCATACCTTTAATCTCCACTGTACATGTGCATACCATGTGTACACCATGAGGAACCTATGTCCCTTGACGTCATCTCCTAATACTAACTTCATCTAGACTCTTCCCGATCTTTTTAGACCCTAAGTCCTTCCAGACCGCTCTAGACTACTCTAGCCTATATCACATAACTTCCAGGTCATGTGCTCTCCATCCGTTGTAGACTAATAAAATACTATCTTATCTATGTTCAGCTAACCCTAACCCTAGCCAAAGTCTGTCCACACTTTTGTCTTATAACACCTTGGACATGAATAATTTTTATTTTCTTCTTCTTTTATTTTCTGACTTTATAGGGATTTTGTTTTCTTTTTCTTTTTCTTTTCTTTTGGATGATGAATAGACACATGACACTGCAGTCACATGACATGTCACATGATGTGATATCCTAGAAGGTGGTGGAAGGATCTAGAAGATGACGTCAGGATACATATATACAACATGGCAACCTTGAGGTAAACATGAGGGAGGGGCATGAATATAAGGGCAGGGTTAATTATTAATAGCACAGACCATGAGGACTTTGTATATATAGGACTTTAATTAAGCAGAGACTCCTTGTCAAGTTCTCTTGTGAACTTCCTACATTATATTCCAACTCTGAGATTTACTCATTAGTGAGATCATTGGACATTATGTCTAGTGGTTGCCATAACATTTGGAGATTTGGTTAACCTCCTTCTGAGATTTGGTGGGAATGGGAGGGGGAATTCTTTTAATATTTTCCTGAGTTGGTTTATCAATGATCTTGTTTTTGTTGGTAGCAGGTTGAATTTTCAGAGTGAATTTTGCCACAATTTTCTTTCTAAGAGAGTTAGACTATTTGTTAGCATAGAGAGAATTCCAGTTAATCTGATAAACAGAGGAAATGAAATTCCACACTGCTTTGCCTATACCATGAAAGTCCTCAAGATCATTGGATTTTGATGAATCAATCTGTTTGTTAGAAATGTACCTAGCCATGAAGTTCAAGGAGTCTTTGATATTTTTCAAGTCTGATGCTAAGTGTTCCATCGAACCATGAAATAAAATGAGATAAAAGCTTCCACCCCAGAGTTTGGGTTCCATGGGAGTGCTTGGATCATATAGAAGTTGAATGTTGATGACTGTGTCATCAGTATGGTGCATAGTCTGAACACATGTGGGATTAGAGGCCATTTGATCATCCAGAACACATTGAGGGTTCAAGTTAGAAATATTAGGGTTACTATATTGGCTCATCACATTGGTTTGGGGGTTAGCCGCCTCACTGACTTGAATTGCTTTCTTCTGGGATGTCTTATAAGGCAAAGCCAGAGAATTGTTGTCCATGTCAATGTCTACATTCATGGCATTATTGTGCTCTATACTTTCATGGTATACAATAGACAACTTTGTTGAAGATATTGAGAAGTTTCTGGATGTTTGTTCTTTAGCTGAGAGAGTTCTACCTCTCATCTTATTATAATTGTCAGAAGCAAATCCTGCAAAAATGTCCATCCCTATGTCGTTTGAGTGAAACACAGTTGGTAATTTGAGAGTTGTTGATGATTTGTAAGGTTGAATAGCTGAGAGTTAAAGTAGGAAATTGTATATTCACTAAGTCTCTTATGGGTGCTACTATACAAGATAGTGGTAAAAGAGAAAGAAGTGACTGTGGGTTAATACATTTACAGTGCCACTTTTTTCTTTATTTTTCCTTGATTTTATTTTATTTTATTTATATTGATGGGGAACATGTAAAGTATCTTATTCTTTCTCCTCTTGCCTCTATCTTGTATGGTAGTGTCTAAAAGAGACTTAACAAATAAAATTTCTTCCTATATTTCAGAATTCACTAACCAGTATAACAACACTCCAAGTATCATGGCTAACTACAACAGCCTCATGGATGTAGACATAAAACCTCCAAGAGGGAGGACTAATTTCTTGAGTGCAGTTTCTTCTAGGGAACCTTCTAACCACTCTAGTATATCCTCTATTTCTTATGTTGAAAGGATGGAGATCCAGAATGACAACCCATCATAGGCAGACCAAGTTGGGGAGAGTGAGCAAGTCACTGCTTCACAGGAGTTGAGGCTTTCTTATGCCTCTTAGAATGCTGGGAAACCTCTTAATGTTCCCAAGCAATTAATACCTATTAACACATCTTCTCTTCATGTAGGAGATGTATCAAATGTCAATCTTACAATGGATCTCCCACAGAGCATCAATTCTGATGCCATTCCTTATTCAAGCAGCCAACCTATCAAACTCAACTCATAGAATGGTGAAGCTCTCCCAATCTCTATCTTTAGCACTGATAAGTTCACTAATATTGATATGAGCAACATGTCAACATCACTTCTTAGAATTGCTAACTATATCCAATGAAGGAACATCAAGGGAAAATCAGATAGTGATCTGCCCATGTTAGCCAGATTTGGTCAAGCAGTATAGATTCTTATTTTATCAATTTATGAGTTAGGGTGGAACAAACTCAAAGTTGATGAGCACAGTACTTTTTGTCAAGTGGTGTCTGGCAAGTTTACACCAGAAACCAAGCCTTTTAAAGCAGAACCTATGAAAACCAAGATCTTCAACAGGAAGAAAGTCAAAATATCAGCCATTCTTCCCCCACTTCTACCTTATCTAATTAAGGACAACAAAGAAATGAAGAAGGAAGACATAAGGAAGAACTTTAAGCCTATCAAGATCAAGTCATACATACAATATTCATCTACCAATATCAATAACATCATCAAAATTAAAGAGAATTTCCTAAACCTATTATGGAAGAGAATTAAAGAGGTCTATAGAGTCATCTATGATCAAAAAAAGGTCAAGCCAAAAATCAATATGATGACCAAAGATCCATTGCATAGGCAGATCATTATTCCTATGAACTCAGAAAATTTGGCCAAGATCTGGTCTAAGTCAGTGGAGTACATAACCAACATTAATAGTGCTCTAAGAAGCATTAAATCATATATCATAGTAGATTTCATCCATAGTGATCACAGAAGACTTATCATTATCACTAACAATGTTATGTCAGTACTGGACCTCAACACTGTCAAGAAGTATATCAAAAGCATTGATTCTATTTGATCAGAGAATGTTTTGTCCCCATGTCTTCTGCAGTCTAAGTCTTATTTGAAAATCTTAGGTATCTTATACTATGATTGTATGTTAAAAATCTCTATAAATTCAAATTTGTCTTACTTCAAAGCCTTATGTAATGAAGGCATCTCTTAAATTGGATATGGCTATGGTTTGGATAAACATTTGGGATTCTCAGAGTAAAATGAATGCCAAAGGTCTCATTAATAAATTGTTCAAGATTGGCTCAAGCATTGTCATAGTATGTGGTGCCAATATAAATCCAGGTGTTCTATAGTGTAAAAACTATTAGAAATGGGATCACACCATATTTATATACAGAGCTCAGAGATCATAATGTACCAAATGTAATGGCCCATATAAAACTGAACATCACTGACATTTTACTTGGTGCTGCAAAGATAAATCCTCCTTAACTCAAGATAAAGCAAGGAGAGTTATGTCCCTACAGTTCCAAATGTCTTAACTGTGAGGGCAATCATCAAGCTGACTCCAACATTTGTCCATTCTGGAAACATAGGTTTAACAAGAAATAGTATGAGAAGAAGTATTGGAAATTCCATGAGAGTTGGAAAACATTGATTTGCTAGTTGTAGGTGGTATTCAAGTATGATTATTAAAAAAATCAAGATCTTCTCTCAAAATGTTCAAAAGAACAACCTTATCACAAGTGTTATATTGGAAACTTGTAAAAGTTTTAACATTATTTTTATCTAAGAATCTCCTTGGTCAACTATTTGTTCCATTTCCAGTTCAACCAATATAGATGGCAACAAATCAGTTGAAGTTCCTGATCACCCAGATTAGCTCACTTTCTCTAGGTCTTGATCTGACAATAAAGATCATCCTTGTATAATCTCATATGTTAATATTTGCCTTTCATATTTTCATTTCAATCTGTATAAAGACCTTTTCAATCATAGGGACATTTCATGTCTTTCTTTCCCTAATAATGGAGACATTTACTTTCTGTTCAATATTTATTCTGATGACAGACAATTCACTTTGAAGTATTTCAAGGATATTGAAGTAAATATTTAGAATATTCTAATCATGACTGGTAACTTTAACATTAGAGATAGTATTTGGGACAATCTGTATTTCTTTCATCCGATTCATAGGGATACTATTTTTGACATCACAGACTCATTTGATATTTGTTTATCTTTATCTTTACAACAGGCTTCAATGCAATACTTAGACAATAATCAAATTGAAAACTCAACCATTAATCTAATGTTTCTTCAACCAAACTCCATAGAATTTGACAACCACTCCATTTATCTGAACCTTCATCATTCATCCAATCATGCCCTGTTAACTATTGATATTTCTATTGAGAAAGAGTTTCTCCAAGAGAAGTAATACACCATCACCAGTGGCAGTGAAGAAGAAAGGTTCATCACTGATTTTATCAAGGCAGTAGGTGATCTTGACACTGTTGTTGTTTCCAACAAGAATATTCTGGAAGGTCTTATTTATGAATATGTCACTATGTCAGAATTTATCTGGCTTAAACACTCAAGGAATATTAGAATCTCCAGAAGATCCAAAGAATGGTGGAATACAGACTACCAAAGCATCCTTAGATTATACCAAAGTTCTAAATCTCTGGAAAACTGGAAAGTGTTCAAAGAAACAGTTAAGAAATTCAAACAAATGTTCATTGACAATAAAATTGATGAAATTGCATCAAAGAATTGTAGGCTGTGGAACCTCATGAACTGGGTCAAGAAATGCAAGTTGCTAGCTCCTGAAGCCCTTTCTTGTTTTAGCCAGTATTACAAAGTCATTCATGTAATTTGCCAATACTCTTTCATATAAAAGCTCTCAGAATATACTGTCTCTCATCTATTGAAATGTCTCTGGCAAATTGCATAATCCAAAGTATATTACTTTTGGTTCAAATAGTCTCTTGTTTATTAAAAATGCCACTTTCTATACATTGCCTTCTTTAATTTATACATTGTTATATTCCCAGATGAGATCCAGTTTGTTGAAGTATTTTGCATCTTTGAGCTTGTCAGTTACTTTTACAATCAGTGATAATAGTGTTTTATTCAACTTCCTATAGCTCTGTACTAATTGTAGGGATCTGTTCTTCTTTGTAATATAAAATTATAATGCCACATGTCTCAAGCTTGATTCTACTATTAGTCCTACCTTGAATTGTTTTTCTAGCTATTGATTTAAAGCTTCATTTTTCTTGGCTATCATTGTATAGGCTTTAGTATTCAACTTCTTTAACATGTCTTATAGTAAATATACTCCAGTAGATCTTCTGGATTTGTTGAATCTGGTTTCTTGTCTATTTCCTGATGTTTTCTATCTGTTTTTTCCATTAGTTTCATCCTTCTGGTTCTTGATATAAATTGGAACAAAGGGATGATACATTTTACAAGATGCCCAAAAAAATGCAAAACACAACATTAGAACATTGTATTTACTTCTAGATTATGCTTGACCAGCCAGTTGTATCCCAAAAACATATCCATACTATTTAAGTTTATAACTAATGTGTTTATCCTTTCTATGTATCCATCAATTTTCAGTTCCAGTGGTGTGAATCTTGTTACTTTTCCATTCTTGGTTCCATCTGTATTAAAAATCTTGAATAATCTGTCTATTGGTTTTATTCTAATTTTTTTGTCCTTCACTAGTTGTTTATTGATTTCTGTATAGATACATCTTAAGTTAATTAATGTCTTGAGCCATAATTTTTTTCCATTTGAGGTCTTCACATTTGTGTGTATGTTAAGTTCCCTTTCTTTGTTGTTTCTCCTTTATGGAATAACATATTGATTTCTTAGGAAATTATTATGTACAAAGGTTCACTATACCATGTCTACTCCAAACCTTTAACAAAATCCTTCTCTTTGTTGTTATCTTCTTTATCTTCATTGTCTAAATCATCTTGTATACTTCTAACCTTCATTTTTTGCCCTGATCTACAGTTCTTTGCAAAGTGTCCCACTTTGTCACACATACAATACTTTCTAGTTTTCTTTTTCTTCTTTAGCTTCCTAAAATTCTTTACTATATGTCTGTGGATGTTACAGTTGAAGCATCTAAATTTTCCATGTTTGTTATAGTTATCCTTTGACTTTCCAATGTCTATAGGTACTGTTACAATCAATACCTCATGGATGCAACATGGACTAAGGTTGAGGATAATGATAACATAATTGGCTGCACTACAATAGTCTCAGTCAGTGCCTCATGTAGTAGATACTATATTCTTGCTTTATCCTTATGTTCTATGACTTGTTTGCCTCATATATAATGGACTATTTCCTCATTGCTTGTATGTATATATAACATAGATACATTCCTGTATCCTTACACTTTACCACTTGAATTAATCTCTTACTTTCTCTCAAGTCTTTGCTTAAGTGCAATATGAGCTCTAAGCTAAGATTGTAACAGGTACTCCTCTTCCTCCACAAGTAATTTCTGATCCTGTTCTGTAGTCTTGTCTACCTTTTGTAGATTTATATTCTTGTCTGACCAATGTAATTTCTACCTTCTACTCTTTAAGTGACTCTGGTGCTGCTATAAGCAGATATCCCAATATATTCTTGATAATATTACTTCTGATATTCTTCTTCAATAAGAAAATAGCATCTATATCATTAGTTTTAGCCTTTATAGCTAATACTTCAAATTTTATTATGAAATCTACAATATAATTCTTGCCCTGATTAAGCATTTCAATCTTCCATTCAGCATCTACTGCCTTGTTTTTGTCACTGAATGCTATCTTGACTTCTTTAACAAAATTATTCCAGTTATGGATGTTGTCTTTATCTTCTTTCATTTAATCAATCTTCTTCTGTATATAGATTTCTACTACATCTCCTCTTAGTTAGACTAACACTGCTGTCATCTTGTTGTTTGTTGCTATAACTTTGTTGCTCTTGAGAAATAATTATATTTCTTTCTACCAGTCTTCAAATTTTATCTGATTACTATAAAACCATCCTGGATCTGAAATCATGCTCTTCAGTATAACTGCCTATACTGTCTTATTGTGTACTACTGGTATAGGTGCTATTAATATTTTTTTAAATACTGATTCCATAGTTCTATTTCTATTCAAGATATAATCTTTAGTAATCTTCAACAATCCCAATATCTCTTATAGTGCCTTAATTCCAGTGGTTGGGACTATGTTTATCTGTCTTGTCTGTTTGTGGTTTCTATCACAATAGTCTGTGTCTGTCTTGTCTATCCTATCCATAGTATCTATCATAATATTATTTTGTTGCTATTCTTCTAGTAGATTAACTATTTATCTGTGGTTCAACTACAAATGCTGTTTTGATATTCCTTCAATGGCCTAACTATGACTTTTACAAAATGAGCCTAAAAATGCTTTACCAAATATTACAATCCTAAGTTTGGCTCAGGTTGCAAAGACTTAAAAATAATGATTAATTGGTAAAGTGTAAAAATACAGATTGATATCTACTACTATATAGACTATAAGGAAAATGTACATTGTCCATGAGTAGTATATAAGGAAGAAATAAGGAAAACATGATGAAACCTCTACTACTACATAAGACACTAACTAATAAAATATGAGGAACAAGTAAAATGTAGTAGATTGTAGTAAATATAAGATAAACTCTAACATGTATTCAAGTCTTGTCAACTATAAGATGAACACTTGTAAAATATAAGGTAGAGATTGTAGTGATCATAACATCTTGTCAGATGTAGTTCACACTGGGGGTGAAAGTCCACAAGATAGACTTGGAAATGTGCAGACTTGTTGAACAACCTTGGCTTCAGCTTATATGCTATACCACCTGTCTGCCATGTGGTTGCAACTTTAGATAATAGGAAGAAGTCCAAGATAGGAATGAGTGCTGATTTGATGTGTCACTGTTGAATACCAGAGATTGTGTTTAATAAGAATTTATCTTTGTCAATTATCAGACTAGCAAATTATAGTATAACTACTAGTCTTATATATGAGTTTCTACTATAGGAGATACTCAGGGTTTTAGTAGTATAGCTTTTATTACTCTGAGTGGAGGTTTCAGTATTGAGACACTGATAGGGATGACTCTACCATGGAAGACAGAATACCCGGATTGTCAAGTTCACAAATGGTAGACTTAGTTTTTCTCTATTTTACTTTTCATTTTTATTTTCATTCTGTTTTATTTTTCTATTTTCTATTTTTTAGAACAACTAGGGTTAGGGCAGATTGGTCATGCCA
>JAJOHK020000720.1:0-20805 GCA_022457215.2 Leucocoprinus gongylophorus
CAAAGCAATTCGAGGTTTCCTGGTTCGAGGTAACGTTGAAAGGCCATGAGCAAGGGCAGGACCAGCAATGCCAGCACCTACAATGACCACGTCGTAGCGAGGCATGTGGCGATACTTTTTCAAAAAACACAAGTGGTTCGAGTATGACAATGATGATGAAAAAATAAGTAACAACCAATTTCTCTCAAAGGAGAACAGTTTCCAAAGATTGAATTGCAGCATTACTTGAGGAACTCACACGGAATCCCCTAGTAAAAGGCGAGGGGATTGTCTGATTGAGGGTTCCTCTACTGCTGATAGTGAGATTAGGGCTTATCATTGCTAAGCTTGACTATTCTGCATTTGGCTCAGTCCGCGAGTTCAGTCACATGACATGACATTGATTACTCTCCTCTCCTCTCCTCTCCTCTCAGGTTGATATAATGAGTGCCAGAGCTTGGACCTTGTCAATTGAAGACCGGGAAAAGCTGATCGCAGCAGCCTTCCAAGGTTCAGTCGTATTCCTGTCCCGTAAACTTGCCAACTACATTCTTGACAGCGAAAGAGGGGAACTATAGCCGCTACTCTAACTTTCCTGTTGGGGCCGCCCTTCTTGCTGCGGACGGTACCATTATCAAGGGAGCCAATGTTGAAAACGCATCTTATGGTACGTCATTCTCAGATAGTCATTGATAGCGCTTTACAGGCACTTTGTCCAGGGGCTACGATCTGTGCAGAGCGCACAGCACTCGTCAAGGCCGTTGTAGGTAACTTCCTAGTCCATTTCATGCACTTCGTTCATGGGACAATGCAGAGCGAGGGAACAAGAAAATTCATCGGACTGGCTATCACAAGGTGTGTTCCAGTCAAGCTCTTGATTAGTGTGGCTGAACTTGAAATGAAAGTAATGTGAGGTCTACGATTTCACCCTGTGGAATATGTCGGCAATTCATTCGAGAGTTTTGTGCCAATAACATGCCCATTCTTCTCGTCCCTGGAGACTATTCACAAGTCGGCGAGTCGAAACCTGGGGCTGATGGTGTAGTGGAAACTACCCTTGGTGAACTGTTGCCCATGAGCTTTGGTCCGGAGGACCTGGAGCATCCTCGGATGACCCAGAAAAATCTTAACGTGCTTTCAAAGCTAACGAACTTAAAGTAACTGTGTGACGATGCGTGTACTATGAAGTGTACTCGTGTACTATGAAGTGTACTATGAATATTCTGGTATTTGTGCTGATCCTCAGAGATCAGTTAAATCTGCCCAACGATCTGCCTGAAGGAGCTATCTATCCGAGGGCCCTGGCCCCATTCTGATGTGCGATAAGCATGCTTCATTGTGTTTGTTGACATGGTTACGATGTTGTGTCGTGTCAAAGGGAAAAATCTACCAATCATTAGAATGATGTGTCGCCAGGGTAATAAATCCTTGCAAAACTTCTCCTGATATCCGAACACGAGCTTTTCTCCAAAGCCCGTGGAACTTGAAAGGGAATTTGAAGATATCGTTGAAGTGCACTATAAGAATTAATGTCACTCTAGTATATGGGCTGTACGTTCCAAATTTTACAACCACGGTTCTTCTTCTTCTTCCTGATCCGGTAGGAGTAGCCTCCGCAGTGTCAATTTAGAGGCCTCAGGCTGTAGAAGTCGCTTGAGCAATTGATAGAGCAATTGATACCTTGATGGGATGATGCATCGCCTCGGGAGTGGCCAGGAATTCCTTTAATTGTGCGTTCTGCTTGATCAACTGAAAATATTAACTTCTCGCAATAGAATATTGCGATGTACCTAATTATGGATGCTTAGTTCTGAGGCCTCAATATATCAGACCAGTTTGTTCGTGGGGTTTTGAGATGATCAATAATTGAAACTATAGGACCACCGATGGTGCCCCTCACACCCCACCTACTTCTCACGCTCAGAGAGGGGGGGGGATGACAATGGAGAAAGGCAAGCCCTGGTTGCCTCGAGTACTACTAGCTTTCTAAACTGTTTATTCCCTTTCGGCAAGGTCATTGCCTCCGTTTCTGTATTCAACTGTTAAACTATGATGATAGGCCAAGTCCCCGGGGCTGCGACATGACGCACCGAAATTTCTACAAATTTAGATGTTGTTTTTCTCCCTATCATTGTATATTTCATATTAGAGAAGTGGTCGCGATTTCCTGAAAGAGCTGAGAAGGAAATGCGAAAAAGATCCCGCATATGAAGCGCCCTTCCCAGAAATGCCCGTCTTCTGGCACGTCTCAATTCAACCAAAGTGGGGAATAAATCTATGTTTGAGAAAAAAAATGTATTATTGAAGAACCACTGAATATAAGCATGTCACATCCAAATACAGTCTCGCCACACATTATTTCTCTCACGTTTACTCCCTACTCGATGAGGATCCTCACCCTTTCGAGACCTGTCTTTGATTTTGATTTTGACTTCGCTAGATCCAGATCCTCCACATCGGACTTTTTTGGATTCAGAATTTCTATCTTGCAATAAGCAAACTAGCACTAAGACACGGAGGAGCCCGTCCACAAGTCCCAACATCGAAGGGTATCAACAAACGGTAGAAAGAAAAAGGAAGGAGGCTTAGGCAAAGTTAGAATAGACGAACATAGTACTGTATACTCGCTGCGACTGAATGTATGATGCGGCTGGGTAGCTCGTCCTCAAGACCCACCTCGAGGCAGCTTTCCATGGGTGTACACGACTTAAATGAAGGGCTTTACATGAGGTGGTTGGAACGAAAATTCAAAGGTTTAGCATTCTCTTTCTCCAACAACTGGAAACAAACCCGAGTAATATGAGAGGAAAGTAGCAATGGAAATTTCATGGAAAATATCTAATATGCGAAAATCACTTCGATCGCATATTCAATATACAGGCACCAAATCAAATCTTCTCAACCAAGGTAAGCGATATCTTCTGGTAGAGGTATTCTACTCAACAGAACAGTCTAATCACGCTGCATCATCATCCTCGTAGACACGTGAGATAAGATCCACCATAGGGTTTGACCATTCAAGGAGATACAAGAGCAAGCAAATGATGTCCATATTCATGGGTGACACAGAGAGCAAATACAAGGATGCGGTCGAAAGGCAGAATTTGGAGCGCAGAGTTTCAAGGGCACTTTTTCTACCATGTAGGAAGGCGGTCGGGAATACGATCAAAGCAAATCCTCCACTCCCACTCCCCCTCACGATGCACCCATCGGTACATCTTTTGCTCACGAGCTACCGCAAAGAGAGCGGCAAAGAATGCCTCTGGGTTCTTTGCTTCTGAGAGGTAAAGCTCGAATGTCTTAAATTGGTCGTAAACTAGCACCTGATTTGCATCAGTTCCGAGGGGAACTTGAAGTTTTACCAGGTAGTAAGCGTCCCCATAATAATTGGGAGGGGCCTCATCTAATACCTCAGCAGCAGGACTCTGATTCTCGTCAGAGTCGTCATAGTAACGGGTGATACTAGTTTTGTACATTCTTGACATTAGTGTTGAGAACGGGTTGGGCTCAAGCGTAATCTTGTACCACTTCCCTGAAGAAATCGCCTTACATAAGGCTCTGTGGTTTCTCCAGTCTTCCCTTTGGCAGTCTAGAAGAAATAAAATAAGGAATCCTGAACTGAGGGTATAAATCATAAATGTACCTCTGCCGCAATATCGAGTAGACAGACATGCCTTACATGTATGGTACGACTCTTCGCCACAGAGTGGACAGCCCGCAATTTTGCTCAGACGGATGACATCTTTCATATTCAAGCCTCCGATTGGAAGAATGAATCCAACATCACAACGGTCGTCTCGAACCTCGGCTGGTAGTCGGAATCTAGGAGAGAGATGTTTCCGATTGAGAGATAGTAACGTGACGAACAAGTTCTGTTCTACACTGGTCATAGGATAGGCCCTCCCGCGTTGGTCTTCTGGAGTTAAGTCTGCAACTGACTCCTCTAGAGACTCCTCGTCTTCTTCTTCAATGATCGCGTAATTACATAAAACAAGCGGAGTCTTGTCGTTAATTTCGAAAGTAGAGAAGAACTGTATGCCAAGATTAGCTCGAGGACTTGAGAATGGAAGAGGTGCAAACTCGGATTATTAGGACTCTGAAAATAGTCAGATCCATATCCTTGAAAACAACATATCCAATCCGCTTCTGATCCATGTTTTTGCTTATGTCTGGGATAAGCTGCATGATTCTGGGGAAAGCAAGCTGACGTTGGTCCTCAAATTCTCGATTGTCCTGGAAGATAGCTGCCCAAGTACGACGGGTGAAGGCATCCACAACCGGCGTCCGCTTCTTCCATAGGGGATAGTTAGAGAGGTTTATTCCCCCAACAGCATCTGGATCGTTGGGAAAAGTTGTAGAGAACCGTTGGGCGGCATCAAGCGCTTCGTCAAGTCGGTTCTGCAACCTGGTTGCGTTAACCCTAGTGTTTGAAACCAAATCGATGTTCATGCCCTTGAGAACGTGGATAATGTCATCCTTGGAAAGATTGTGGTGCTCGAGGGAGGACATGATGAATAACTGTAGCTAGAGAACGCAATAGCTAATTACCGACCGGTAGGACTCGGTGTCACACACACACACACACCATGTGATTCTGTTCATGGTTGTGACTATGGAATTATGCGTAATGACTCACTGGCACTATGCCGACTGGAACGCCACACAACTCGTTTGCTTTGCCTTATAGAATAAAGGTCGACAATTTTTCCACTCCTTCAAACCAGGAAGTAATGCCAGCCTTACATCTACTTACACACACACATTCCGATCATATCAGCGGGCTTTCTGTAAAGAGCTTTGGCTATGTTATAGTCTGCTCTTATGACGCTAAGGAAATGCTGTTGAGACATGAAGTCTATGCTGAACGACAATTGAGGCAGAAAGGCTTACGTTCCGAGCTTGTCAAAACCTATGCCCATCTCAAGGTTGACCGAGTACACCACCCCACGGCGTGCTACCAAGGTTCGCGCGATCTTCTGGTAAGAGATTCAAATACATTCTCCCTCTGTCATATAATGTCACCGTATTAGAAACCGATATACCTCCATGTACCTACCATTGTTGAGCTCTCCAAAGACGAGCAGGTGGTCATCACTGCTCTCGATGCAAATCATTGCCCCGGTGCTGTTATGTAGGTACGACATATGTGTTATGGAAAGCCCCGTTTGATTCCATTCCAGGTACCTTATTGAAGGCCCAAAAGGAGCCATCCTCCACACTGGTGACTTTCGTGCTGAACCATGGTTTCTCGAGTCTGTCAAACGCAATCCTTTTCTCCAACCATACCTATACTCTTCTATGAATGGATCTCTCCATAGGACTCTGAGCTGCATCTATTTAGATACTGCCTGCGCATTCTCTCTGCTGGACATCCCTTCGAAGGTCAGTAGTTTACGGTCGCTCAATGTTTGTTTCTTATTCTTATTCTTGACCTAGCAAGAAGCCGCAAATGGCCTGATAGAACTCATAAAACTTTATCCTCCCGATGTGTATTTTTTTATCAATTTGTGGACGTGGGGCTATGAAGACATTGTCAAAGCGGTTGCTGCCGCATTTCAAACCAAAGTATCTCCTCCCGGCTTTGCTTCGCGATACATCTCACCGTTCGACTCTAGATACATGTTGACCGCTACAAGCACAGTATCTATCAGAATTTATCTGATCCGTATATGCGTCTCATTGTAACTCGCGATCCAGCATCTACTCGATTCCATGCATGCGAGCGCTTTGATCGATGCGACCATGTTTTGGTAGATAATGAACATGGAAGATTCGAAAATGCGATAAGCCGCCGAAGGAAACGCGTCATATACGTCAACCCTGTCACAATGGGGAAAATGAACTGGAAACTATATTTTGAAGAGACCAAGCAACGACTAACCATGCATACTACGGTAAATAATCTTGTCAGTAAATTTGTCTGCGTATGAATTTGTTCTCACCCTTTATGTAGCTCATCCCATTCTCGCGACACTCAACACTTCCTGAGCTTCAAGAGTTCGTCTCTCTTTTTCGGCCCAAGTCAATTGTCCCTAATACCCTCGATCCCCGAATGCAAGGCCTGGATTGGTTTTGCCTTGACCGTATGTTTGAGGGATGTATATCGGATGCTGCAATGACGATCGCGAGTAATCCTCCTCCCTTACACGCTGACTCTCTCAATGAGGATGAAGACATCACAATAAAAAACCTCGTCGGCTGTTGCGATGTCGTTGAGTTGACTCAACGCTGGGCGGAAAGTAGCAGTATTCGCCACAAATTGGAAATTGCTAGATCTTACTTGAAACCATCAGAAAAGATTCTTGTGGATAGAGTATTGGGTAACTCGAACTCTTTCCCCCACTCATCACCTTTCACGATAGAACAGGACAGAGGGAAAGGAGTGCAGAACTGGCATTCCAGCAGCGATGACGATACTGATGACGATAGCGATGAGCGCGGTCGTACAGCTCACAAGTTGTTCGCAAGTTTGGCTGGAGTAGATGAGAAACTAACGTCCTGGTGGTCTTCTCCGCCCTCCACGGACAGAGAAGAGCATCAGTTCTCACAACTGGACAGCAACCCTGGATACTCCAGTGCTTCGAAGACAGCGTTCGAGAAATCAATGCCTGGCCCACAAATTTTAACTCCTGTTTCGAGTCCCATTCGGCCAAGGGACAAGCTGTCTTCCAATTTAGTCCAGCAATTAGTGGATCCTTTACTTGGTCACCAGTATCAGATTCCTTCAAGGCATATAGGCAAAACTCTCGCGCCGTCTTCCTGTCCACAGTCGTCTCCTCCAGCCCAGAAGAACTTCTCTATGCCTTTGGAAAAATGGAGGCCCCAAACCCCGGCGACGAATGTCTGCAGATCCATGCTTAGAGAACAAAAAAAGTGCATCCCAGAAGACATTGACAGCCTATTGACATCCCTTTTCCCCACCCCAAATAGCGGCTGCTCCCAACGTTGTACGAGACATAATGCCCCTCCTGCGGTGGATTTCCAATTGTCAAATACTTTTTCACTTGATGTTGCCAATCAACGGGTGGTCGCATCCGACTTGCCCGTACTCACAAAGGCATATCGAGCCTCCTCTTTGCGACGATACCCTCGCACTCGATCTCCCCTAGTGAAACCACAAGTCGAGCGTGCGCATTACTTCCTTCAGAGGATCAAGATTGGGGAACGCCTGGCAAATTCACGTCCGAATGCCGTGGTACCCTCGTATATCTCAAAAAGGACAAGACTACTCGCAAGATATGAAAAGTTTGAAATGAAGAAGTTTCATGCTCGGACGACGGTAGATCCTGGGGATGTGACCATCGTTGAGAATGTTGCAATGCCTGAGAATGTTGCAATGCCTGTGGGGTCTATCCTTGATCTCAGAACTCAGCCCATGTTTTTATCGTTCGAAGCCGTTAATGACAGCCATGATGTGGGCATGAATTGGGACCGAAGTCGTGATTTGGCAGATGGAGTACGATCTGCAATTGCTAATGGCAAGCCGATATCACTTCCGGGTCTCAAATGTGCTGATTCACAATCGAGCCAATATGCTTTTCGATGACGCTTCTTCTCTTTTTCACTGAGCGTTGCATAATTTATCGTTATTATCTGTATGTATGTATAGCTATGTATCTCTTGATGCCTCAAGTAGATTGACCTTTGAAATCAAGTTCGTCTCCGGCTCTGTGATCCATGAATATGACACCCATTGGTAACAGGACATAGCATTCGACGAGCAGCTGCCTTCACAGGGTTTCGTCGTTACAGAAGAATTGTCCCCAAAACGTCGAACTACTCCCCAGATCCATGTCAGATGTTCATTTCTCATCTCTATTTTCGTTTGACTGATGATCCACAAAATTGCAGATCAAGAATAGTTGGTAGCGGTTGTCGATACAGGCCCTCAGTAAGGCGTAAAGACATTAAAAGATGGAAAGCCGAATAAATTTCGACCAATAATCGAATGCTCACTCTGTCACCTTTGGCTGGTGTTTTTCCACCACCACCTTCTCTTCCAAGAACGGAAGAACAAGAAGGTGAAAGGCAGTGGTGATATAAGCGGGCATGTTGGGAAGGAACATTTAGAAGTTAGTCATGTGTTCACACTAGCAATCGCTCTCAACCTCCATCGAATACCTCATTGCAAATGAGTCCCAAACAATCACAGTAACTCAAACTACCATTCAACTACAAAGGCACAACACATTGATTCCGATATGGGTTTCCTACACTTGACTCCGAGAAGAAACATAGTGTAATTGCAGTTTAGGAATAAATCTGACTGGCCCAACCACCTGTAGAATAGGTTCAGAGGTTTATAGAAATAGGAGTACAACCCAGAACGAGGAGACCCGAGAAGTTATTGCCAGTGCAGCAGACGGGTTGGGCAGTACTGAAAGACATACATTACTCAGTTATGGGTTGGGAATGAGTTGTGGATGAGCTCACCAAGAGTTACTTCCACCAACGACGCTGAGTGGTGAGCAGCTCAGACCGACAAGACCCTCTATCGGGCCCAGGACGATACCAAGAAGACCGGCGAGAAGGCTGACTACAGAGGAGTCACTAGACTGGACTTGATTGCCTATTGGAGGGTGTATGAGTTAACTTGATTCACAAAATCGATGTAAGCTCCTTACAGCACTGTATAGGTCCAGTGTCGCACTGGCTGTCACTGGATCCTCCATCTGGGGGACTATCGGTACGGGGGACTGCAGTGGCGATCGCCAAGAGTGGAAGGACAAAGAACAAGAAAGTGAAGACGGTGGTGACACGGGCAAACATCTTTGTTGAAGCTTTCAAGTACTTTAGGAGTCTGGTAGAACTCTTTGCTGGGGAATAGCACTGGAATGTGGTTCGCTTTTAAAGTGAAGCAAATGATGTTATTTTCGACAAGTACCGCTCGTTCCGAACATCGGCACATTGTATGTCATGGGACACAAGTAATATTGAGTCGGAAATGCTGTCTCTTCCCTTGCTCACTCCGATTATCTTTTTCCCTCCCCAGTCGATCTCATCAGACAGACGGGCATGGAAGTCTGTCAACACGTCAAGGCAGAAAAGACCATCAAATCAATCAGAAGGATAGTATCATGAGACTGGAGTATTAGATACAGGAGCCACGACTCGGCACTGCCCGCACCAAGCTCGGGCGTCAGATACAAGCCCACAGTGAGTGGTGGATTCAACTGAGATTGTTGCTGACCACTATTGGTAGCTCCCTACGAAAACGTAGCCATGCATTGATTAGCGATTGTCATTCAGCTTGCCCCGAAGCTAGCCTAGCCTGAGTCATGATAGGCACAGTCTCGCAAATGGCAGCTGATTGCTCCCTCTGATTCCTAAATCTGTCGTAAATGTCAAGTTCTTTGTTCCACCGAGACAGTCGTGTAATTACACACTTCGGCAATGAAGGCATGCAGTCTCGAAGATGATGCCAAAGGCGGCGGCCATGGAGAGATGATTATCTAAAAAATAAGCCTTGCATGAGGATGGAGTATGCAAGAAATCCTCCCAGCCCTCCAAATACAATTTATTGAACGGCAAGGAAGTCCTCCTTATTGATTTTGGCTCTATGAGTCTTTCCCGGATCGGAAAACGGCCCTTGTCCGCCATAATTTCAAAATCGAATTATGAAGTCAAAAAACCTCAGCGAATGTACTCAGAGAGGGTTACATTGCTTTCGAGGTTTTTCTGCAGAGAAAATCTTCAATGCTGTTTCGATCATGATTAAATGAGAGATAGATTTTGAAGCACATGGCTAGCCTGTGTGAGAGGATGAAATTCGGAATGTATCATGACATGTATCATGACCCAGGTACCAGCTCGTCAAACACAACCAATCAGGTCACATGCGAAAGAAGGCATTGATTGGCAGCTGGAACTTGGCCAATAGAGACATGAGTGGAGTAGTGCCTGAAACCCAACTATGATTTGCGGAACAATCATAGAATCCATATCAGAATTTCTGATTCAGATCAATGTAACTGAAGTTCCCCACAAGGGACTTCCCAAGCAGTATTTCAGACTTAATGATGCGGCTGACCATGACTGATGGTTATGTCAAAAGAGCAGTATCTCAAAGCTTTGGATGTATTTCATGCACGAGGAGAAAGAAAACGAAACTTAGCATCCAATCCGAAAGAACGAAAACTAATAAACAATACACACGAATGATAGCAACTTCATCCTCTCCAATAGTTCGGTTTCACGAATGGCATGGGAGTCAATAACCCTATTCGTCTCTTGCTACGGACCTCAACTTCTACCTCCGTGCTTTTTTTATGCCAACCATTTTTTACATATCCCATGGCAATGTTCTTTCCCAAGGTTGGACTTGGAATACCCGACGTTATCGTACCTGAGACGTGATATTCAGTTTGTTCCATTAAGCTACACCACATTGATTCCTGACCAAGTAAATTATTTGTAGCTGGGGCAAATATCTTGGCGTGCTCTGCTCAGTGTATCAGATAAGGAAGCCCCGATTAAGGTAAGGGATGCGTACGCCGAGCTGGCGCACCTGTGACTACCATTCCTACACGGCGCCGCGGGGGGCCATCTGTCAGATGTTTTCGAACCGTTTTAGCACCAATGAAATTTCCATTCTCTCTCCTGTCTTTGTCGATTAACCAGCTCAGTCCTGCCTCAACCGGAGTCGTATCTTCACCAAGGTCATTGCCGTAAAGGCACATGCCCGCTTCCAATCGCAAACTATCGCGTGCGCCGAGGCCAATAAGCTGGACGGGTGGCTTAGTCAGAAGCTTCGCCACCTCCACGGTTTGTGATGGGGGTACTGAAATCTGGGAGAGTATTTCATTCGATGGAGATGCTACTTGATGGATCTTTTCACCTCGAAACCATCTTCTCCTGTGTAGCCACCCCGGGCAACGTGAAGATTGAATCCTTCAATCGGCACGAAAGCGGATTTTCCGAACGTCAGACCACGCAGGTCATATGATGTAAGAGTTTGGAGATAAGGCGCTGCTTTAGGTCCTGCAGAGTGGAAGAATTTAACAGAGCCACAATCATGACCAAAGATATAGTTGAACCTTGTAATGCAAGCAGGCCCCAGTTCTCCAAGACTTCCATTTCAACGCGCCCGTTTTCCCCTTTCTCGCTAGTGTTCCATTCCTCGAGCTTCTGTTTGAACCAAGTAAGATCTCTGTCTCTGCGGCTGGCATTGGTCACGACATAGAACGCGTCTGAGGCGTGCTTCGTGATGACAGTGTCATCAATTATCCCTCCATCTTCATTGAGAATGACAGATAGGGTTGATGAGTATGGACCTAGCAATGAAAGTGAAGAGGGTGTAAGCCATTCAAGGAACTCAGTGGCAGTTTTCCCTCGGAAGCTATAGGGACGAATTGAACACTCAAATAATTGATGCAATGTCGCGACCATACTTTGATTGGACCATATGGCTGACATCAAAAAGGCCGGCGTCGCGTCGTACATGGTTGTGACTGACGACTGTGAGGATTGAGGGCTTGTTTCAAAGACCATTATAGCTTGTTCCTCACTCTGGCCAACGTCTGCATATGATAGTGGCATAGAATAGCCAGCAAAAGGGACCATCTTGGCACCGTTTTCAAGATGGAAGTCGTAGAGGCCGGTTCGCCTTAACTGTGCGAAAAATGAGACCATGCAGACTGAGAAAGATTTGAAGTATACCTGTCCTGCTTCCGTAACAAGTCTCCTCACATTGAGCAGGCAGAAGGGGTATCTTGCTCCAAGTAGTGAGGAAACACATAGGAGAGCCATGGTCGGAGCAGCCGAATCCAATAACTTGCTCCCAAGAAATATTGTTATTATGTAATTAATTGCGATCGTGGTCTACTACAAGCTTGTCTTGTCTTCTGTTTGAAGGAGTCAAACACCCTACAATATGTCACGTTTTGTTAGAACTTCAAAATACAGGTGAGGTAGGCTCCGATGTTCGAGGAACCCTGATAGCTGATTCGAAATCATTTAGACATGTCTTTGGGCAGCCGGCGAAGAGGGAGCATAATATCGAAAATGTTAAAGTTACCAATAGTGCATGGGATACAAATCTTATCTCTGCCTCAGGAGTAAGCGTTTCTTCCGCAAGAGAAATCTCATCATTCACTATCGATAGCAATATCTTAGTGTGAATTGGAATGCGTCAGGAGGCGGCGCCTTTGCCATTCTTCCCTTACCTTCAGCCTTCCATAGTACCAATGGATTTCCTCACAAATTACCGGATCAGCTCCCCTTGGCACGCAGTCATTCGGCCCCGGTGCTTGACACCGACTGGTCGCCCCACAATGATACCATCGTCGCTTCTGGTGGTGAAGATGGCAAAGCCATGATTTGGAAGGTTGAGGCTGCTCTTTTTGAAGGCTGGGGAACCGAAGGATGGGTTCCTGAAGATTTTGATCCTGTTCTTCGGATTGACGCGTCATTTCGTAAGATTGGCCAAGTCCTCTTTCACCCTACTGCTGCTCAAGTGCTTGCCACTGTATCCGGCGAACACACTATCAAACTCTGGGACCTAGCGGCCCCCGAGAACTCTCGTGTCGAACTCTCTGGTCACGGTGATACCATTCAAAGTCTGACTTTCAATCCCACTGGAACTTTATTGGCAACTACTTGTCGGGACCGCAAGATGCGGATCTTCGATCCTCGGACTGGCGGTCAACCTGTCCGTATTAGTGATGGACATACTGGTATCAAGGGGTCGCGTCTAGTTTGGATGGGAGAACACGGTAGGATTGCATCGACAGGGTTTAGCAAAATGTCCGACCGCCAAGTCGGGATCTGGGACTCTGGTAGTCTTGAGAATCTAAGGATGACGACGATTGACCAGTCAGCTGGTGTACTCATGCCCTTTTGGTCTGACAACAACATTCTATTCGTTGCTGGCAAGGGGTGGGTCCGTTACCTTACGTTGCCTCTTCAAACCTTACTTTGTCAATGTAGTGACGGCAATATTCGTTATTACGAGTACGAGAATGAAAACCTCTTCCCCCTTGCCGAATATAAGTCCTCAGAACCTCAACGTGGCGCCTGCTTCCTGCCACGCCGCGCTCTTAATGTGGACGAATGCGAAATCGCCCGTGTTTATAAGCTATATTCTTCGACGATTGAACCGATTGCCTTCATTGTTCCACGGAAGGTGATTCAATCTAGATTGTGTCCCCGACCCCGGGCATACTGACTCTTTGTAGGCTGACAGTTTCCAAGCAGATATATTCCCTCCCGCCCCTTCACTGGAGCCCTCTCTCTCAGCATCTGAATTTTTCAATGGAAAATCTGCTTTTGTAAACCTTATTGATCTTGGTGATGGTTCCAACACATCCAACACTCAATTTTCACCTCTAGCCCCAACCCCTGCTCCAACTATGGCTCCAACCCCTGCTCCAGCCCCAGTACAACATTCCTCTTCGCCCCTACTTTCACCTCCGGGTGCTGCATCGAAGTTGGCAGTTAGTGAACTCCAAACCTCAACCGACAAAGTGTGTATTCATATCTGAAATTTAGGCTAGTTTCTCGACTCGAGCGCATTCTATACCACAGGTATCCACAGAATTGAAGCAGGAGAATATGCGTTTGGATGCGGAACTACGTGATGCATGGGAGAAGATCAGAAACCTCGAGTTACAAGTCGAGGTTTTACGTAACAATGCGAGGAAAGCCACCCAAACTCTTCAGTTAGAGTTAGACGTCTAAAGATTCAGTGGTATCTGGTATCCTTATATGTACAGATGTCGGTCTCGATTATGATCAATCAACTCATCTATCGCAGATGAGCTCGCTATGTCCGTTTTACTGCCGAAAACCCTTTAGTTAAGTAAAGTTTTGATATGACCGACTTGTATTGGCAACACGAACGTGTTCCGACAGTGTCCTTTCGTGGGTACAAGCGTGAAAGCCTGAAGGTTTACTGGAGCTACTGAAATAAAACGTGATTGGAACGTGGTGTGGAGATAAGATAACAATCTTTATATTTGTGGTACATTGTGTATCCAATTGGGGATCTCTTGTGAGTTCGACCCCTCGTTTTGAGGTTCTAATACATTACCGCAAACCTACGTGAAAGATTTCCTGTTCGGATCATCTTATCATGCGAAGTCCCGATGAAATACGATACCGATCGTGTTATCAGCACACTAAGATTATTCTAGAAACTGAGTGGCCGGTTTATAAGCTGAAGCAAAACACCAATGCTTTCCGATACTTTTTTCCTTTTCCCTCACCAGCAAGATTAAATGTCTGGTCCCAAAATTGCAATCATCATTTACACTCTCTACGGCCACATCGGTAACTGTAAGTCTTTGAGTCCGATTTCTGAACGATTTCTGAACAACGACTGATCGCTATCAGTGGCTGAGGCCGTCAAGGCCGGTGTTGAAGCAGCTGGCGGGCAAGCTACTATACTACAGTTTGTCCTTCTCTCACAATTCACGAATAGTGTCTGTTGACCACTTACTGAACTTCAGAGTCGCTGAGACGCTCGGTCCCGAGATCCTCACACTCATCAAAGCGCCTCCCAAACCCGGATATCCCCTTGCGAAAGTTGATGACTTGGCCCTATATGATGCTTTCATATTTGGCATTCCTACTCGTTTCGGTAACATGCCAGCTCAATGGAAGGTGCAAAATTGCTGCCATTCAGCTTATTTACATAATTGATTTCATTTCTCCAGACGTTTTGGGACGCTACCGGTTCTTTGTGGTTCAATGGTTCACTCATAGGAAAATATGCAAGTCTTTTCGTCTCCTCTAATTCGTTGGGAGGAGGTCAAGAATCAACTGCTATGAGCACGATGTCGACTTTCGCCCACCACGGATTGATTTACGTACCCTTGGGTTATGGCAATTCAATGTCCATTCTCACCAACTTAGAAGAGATTCACGGTGGTACGACTGTAATTTGGGGAGTTTCGGGAAATGCCTAATTTTGTTTTTAATCTTCAGGCTCTCCATGGGGTGCTGGAACATTTGCTGGTGCAGATGGTTCACGGTTGCCATCCAAACTTGAAGTAGATCTGGCCAAAAACCAGGGCAAACATTTCTACAGCATCGTCGCAAAAGCCTTCAAGGCTTGACTTGGTCACATCCCTTTTCGATAAGCACCTCTGCATGTAGAATAATATGATATAAACAAAAGAAACTTGTTGTCATTCCATATCTCGATGAGAGACATGGGGGTTGGGTCGGTTAGGAGATTGCAAGACACCCAGGCCCATCTGAAATATAAATATATAATCCCGTCTCTCATTCACGACCAACTACTTTTTGCGATGTCTCACATCGAGACATCATCCTCATATCGCTATTATTGTCTACTCTATATATGACCATATTGCAAGCCGTATGTTCTCAGCTACCACTGCTTATTTTTGAATTAAGACAAAGTTAGTGGCCGAAGAAGAAAAGAGGGGCATTGAAGCAGCAGGAGGGAAAGCAACTATATACCAGTAAGTTAAACAATATCTAACTTCTACACAGCTAGCTCAATTTTGTTTCTGCATAGAGTAAAGGAGACACTTGCAGAAGAAGTGTTGGAGAAAATGCATGTTTCTCTGAGTAGGAAGACGAATTCGTATCCTGTTGCCACACCCACTACGCTCGAGATGCATGACGCATACCTCTTTGGCATTCCAACTCGGTATGGTAATATGCCTACTCAGTTCAAGGTCCTGATGAATTCTCGCTTGGCTTGAGGTGTTGATCTTTATTTCCCTCCAGGAACTTCGGGACCATACCGGAAAACAATGGGTTGAAGGTTCACTCTCGGGAAAATTTGCGGGTGTCTTTGTCTCCACTGGCAGCTTAGGAGGAGGACAGGAGGAGACAGGTTTTACATTGATGACAACGTTGGTACACCAAGGCATAGTATTTGTTCCGTTGGGATATAAGCATGCTATGAAGGAATTGAGCAATGTTGAAGAAGTTCACGGAGGCAAGTACCTTCTGTGCGCGCCAATATTGAACTCTAATCCAATTAGCTAGGTTCGCCCTGGGGCGCAGGTGTTATAGCCAAGGGAGATGCATCTCGCCAGCCTTCCGAGCTAGAATTGCCGATTGCCAAAAAACAAGGGGAAGCATTTTATAAGCTGGTCTCGAGAGTGGATTTCGGGGAGAGGCCGGAGGAAAAGAAGTAAACTGTAGTTATTTCCACCTTCCACAGTTTCATATGAGTTTGATATGAGCTCGATTTTGGAACCTCATATCCAGATTTGTTTGCTTGTCCAGAGCCACGTATGCGATGAGACTCTGTGTTCTGAAAGAAGTGTATCCATAAATCAATGTACGATCAGAGTAATGAAATTGGATACTCGTAACAAAGACGGCAAGAAAGCACTATCCGCCATCTCCTTGCACACCCATACATCGAACATGATATTAAACCATCCGACAATCAAAACAAACGTCCACATTTTCCAAATTCTCCCCCTACTCTGCTTCCGGCCAGGAGACCAGCGCTCGCATATAATACCGACGCACATTATCAGGAAAAAGCCACAAACACAGATGAAATTACAATCACCCCTTCTGTCTATCCCCAAACACCAACAGCGTGGACCATCCAGGAAGCAAAGAAGCATCCCATCACTAAACCTGCCCATCCGAATAAGGGGCAAAGTGGACGTCCAGCAGCTGTGAGAAAAATATGCCTAAGGGCTTGGTGCCGCCTCCTTTCCCAGAAGTCAGCTGAGGATGACCATGGGTAGTTGAAAACCGGCCGCCAACATGATGAGGAGTCATTTTTAAAGACGATTACAGTAACGAGTGCGATAAGAGTGTAGCTTGTATCAATGAAAAAGTATATCATGCAGCCGAGGGAAAGGATGTGACACTGGCAAGAGCATATTGTTGGATGATCGGTAACGATGCATCAGATACTCCCACTTGGTTGTGGAGGGAGGAGGTACGTTGAAGCGGTGTGAGCGAAGTCAAATGGAATGATCTGACCGATTACCCTCAAGATTGACTTCCAGATGGGTAAGGAAGATAATGAAGATTCCTCGAGTGTTGAGGCTGAGACCGAAGGATTCAATCAGGATCGCTGTTTTCGAGCGTGCTCGATGTGTTTCTATAAACATGCTATGATGATGGAGATAAAAACGTGAGACACACCAAATTTCCGTGATTCCAGTAGTCATATCTATGGTCACCTTGTCGCCCAATCTTGGCCGACGTCATGAAACGGTCATGAAACGATAGGCAGTATAGGGCAAATAGAACAGAAAATCACAAGATATGCAGCAGTTTCGTAAGCGATAACCAGCGGAAGAAGAGAAAGAAAGTATGCCATGTGAGCGTCTACACTTCTTCCCTTTGGCCACTTGTAGTCAAAGTTGCAAAAATAGAAAAGGTACACGTTTCTATTTTTGTCTACAGCAGGTGGGCGATGTACTCCGAGCAACTATTCAATATATAACTTATTTCCAGAATAAGATAGAACATTGTTAACATACTTCTAGAATGACTATAATAAATAGTTATTAAACCTGCTTGTTTCGAGAGTCTTCATGATAGGAATAGACGACTAGCAAGTTCATATAATTGCCATGTTAATGACAGCAGTCAGGACAAGAGTGAGTGGGTCGAGGGAAATGAAGTAGCTGGAGTGAGACGAAGGCAAGTCAGAGCACTGTCAAATAGACAACAACCAAACCACATTCACTTATCGAGGTATCCTTATAGACCAAGTCTCCAAGCATCCAGACCTGAGTTACATTGTTCAGGTAATGGATAGTAACAGAAAACTGACATCCCATGTCTCGTTCACTTTGTTGAAGTGTGAGTACTACTCGTCATATTTTCATCTAGTCATCATACCCCTTTTCTGTTCATTCCATATCTCTTTTATTTTTATCCATAGTTACATCCACTCCTATCATTACTATGTAACACATACTCGAATGTTCGTATTTAGTCTGTAGCCGGACTATGCTAGGACCAGTTTCTTTCTTTCTGGTCCTAGGAGGCGAACGCCTCCTCCCGTTGTTTTATAAAACATTTACTTACTAGTTTCTTTCTTTCTGGTCCTAGTGACACAAATAAATAATATTATCTGAATATATACTGTGCGATCTCTCGTTACACTTGACCGTATTAGTGAAGCGAACAGAAATCTGGCTCCAGTGTCATTACAACCCTGCATACACAGACGATAGTTTCCTCAATGCTGGATTGCATTCCCAGCCTGCGATAGGGACCGACCTGACAATGTGTTGGAAGTAATCTTCTCAATCCTATCATAGTTGATGCTGATCACATGTACTACTCCTTGTGGATGCATTTTTTGACTCCTAGTCACTTACAGTTGTCCACAGGTGAGTCACTGTCTTATTTCTTTCTTTTAATCTAGTCATCGACAGTTGTCCACAGTTCACTGGGTGACTCCTGAGTTACCAGAGTGGTGGTTCCTGAGATTGCTAGGACCTCTTATTTGTCATCTACAGAGGCAAAAATATGATGTTTGGTTAGCTAAGCTGCTTGTTGTCTTTCTTTCAGTAGGTATTTTAATCTGCTTCTGTCTCCTTTTGTGTCCCTGGTATTGTCAGAGCTAAATGATACAATAATGACCAGCTTCCTGCCGAGGAATGTGAAGATGGTGGATTCTATTTTTTATTAGGACTTAGGGTTAGGGCTTAGCATAACATTACACATGACTATCACAACTGTTACATATCAGTCACATATATCACAGTTATAGTTATATAATCATATAATATATAACCTTTAGGGTAGATTAGTATTAGTCTTGTAGAGATTACTAGCTAGCATATATAAGGTAAATACTCTATACTAGGAATCCTATTCTTGTGTAAACTGTCAGATTCAAGAACAGTGAACTTGTTCCTTTTTTGCTTTTCTTCTGTTATTTAAGTTTCTTCTTTGACTTCTCTTTTTTTCTTCTTTTTTTCTTTTTCTTTTAGACTTAGTAAAAAGGATAAAATATGATACAAAAGAAAGATGATGTTATATATCTTTTAATAAAATAACTCTTATATATATAACTTATAGTATTTAGAGTAGTATCATATTCTATTCTAGCTATTTATTCTAACCCATGGATAATGCCTTCTCTCTTATCCACACTTCCTAATCTCTTCTAGTATAGATAACATTTCTCTATTTTACTTTGGATGTCCTTGCTAGACTTTATAGACCTCTATTCTCTAATATCTAAGGATTACTAGTAACTAGAGTAACTTACTTAGCAGTTTTTATTCTAGATATACTATCCTAGATAGTATATCTAGTATATAAACTGGTAGTCTACACTGTAATAGCTTATTTTGAAAATTGACCAAAACTAGCACTAATTTCAGTGTTAGTAATGATATATCTTGCTATCTCCTAGTAGTCTTAATCTCTCTAAGTTCTCTTTCAAAATGTGCAACCAGTATGATTTGTAGAGGAACAGCATATAAGCTAAAGCCAAAGATTTTTCTAACCTCTTGTTATGACTTAAGTCTCTTAGAGTGAGGACAAAAGACAACTCTTGTATTGGAGTACACAAGAGAACTCAATAGAGTTTCTTCTACAATGCAGTTACCATGTTGAATGACATCATCTTATTCTGGAAACTTCTACACTCTTCTCTCCATCACCTGATCTGTGACTGTATCATGTGACTTGTGATGGTGTCACATTTTTGTCTTCTTTGTCCTTTTTCTATATAAGATAAAAGGAGAGAAAATAAAAAAATAAAAGAAAAATAAAAATAAAATAAAATCCAAGTCCATTGTTTTCAATTCTGACACCTCTGTTTTTTATGTTCTCAGATAATATATATATTACAAAATGAACTACTTGTCAAGATTGAAGAAAATGGACTTGATTTATTTTATTTTTCCTTTTATTTTTTATTTTTCTTTTTAATTTATTTTTCAATTTTCAATTTTTAGAATAACTAGGGTTAGGGTTGATTGGTCACAATGTCACATCAGTCACAATCCGATGGCATAGTCACAAGATAGATCATGAGATGTAGGAGAACTTAGTAAAAGGATCTAGAACAAGTAATATTATACAACATGGATAATACATGTTGGCCTCATGTTCTACACATGGTCAATTAGGGTAGGGTGCACAGTAGTGAGCACAGACCATTGGTAGTAGTATATAAGATAGACTACTTTGTAAAGGGATCTCTATTGAGTTCTCTTGTGTTACTCAATACAAGAGTTGTTCTTTTATCCCACTCTAAGGATTTAAGTTCATAATACTACTTACTTATTTGTAATATCTGAACCATGAGTACACTCTCAGAGATTTAGAAGAGATTTAGAAGTTCAATAATGATGTTAGTGATGGTGATAATCAATACAGATGTTAATGATGAAAAGATGAAAATTGATAAATAGTTGTTAAGTCTAAGGTCTAATCCTTAGATATAGAAATATTTATACAAAATAGTAATGGTTTGTATACAAGCTATTTCCATTACATGATCAAAAATCATACCTAATAAGGCTGTCATCTGTCATAGTAGATGTTAAGCTGATTTTAAAAGATAACTAATAATATTACTATATTGATATACTTGTATCTCTATGAATACTGATCTCTATATGATGTATAATATATTATTAGAGATGGTTTGATAAGCACTTTCCAATACAACATTGATTATAGAAATCTATTCAGTTGTTTATAAGATAATAACCAATAAAACTTGTTGTTACTGATAGTCTAATATTTCAGTAATCTGTTATCACTTTTGTAAATTCTACATATATATGAATAACTCTTATTTGGGGCTTTCAAGTACAACTTAGTTTGTGAGAATTGGTCTACTAGTTGTAGAGATACAAGTTGAATGAAGTTTATGATACTAATAATCAACTTAGATTGTAT
>JAJOHK020000721.1:0-20799 GCA_022457215.2 Leucocoprinus gongylophorus
TATTTACCTCTTTCAGTAAACCAAATCTATAAGAAAACTTACTTTTCTAAGACTTTTCTCTTCTATGTTTTCTAGCTGATCTATATTCCATGACCCTTTGTGGTATCTTGTTATGAACTTAAACCTTTGGAGTTAGGTAAAAGGACAAACTTGTTATAACTCAAAACCCTTAGAGTTAGATTATGAGGTAACCTTATATTGGGTAACACAAGAGAACTCAATAGAGAACTCTGTACAGAATAGTCTACCTTTATATACTGAATCCTCATGGTCCATGCTAGCTATTTCTAGCCTATCCTAAATGACCATATGTTAACCATGAGGTCTGCACGTAGTATGATGTCATCCTTCTAGAATTTTCTCTATGCTATGTGATCCATGTCATCACTACCCTAACCCTAGGTGCTAAAAATAAAAAAGGGGGCATAAATCAAAAAAGAAAATAGAAAATAGGAAGAAAAATGGAAAAGAACTAAGTTCCCTTCTTGCAATTCTGACAAAACTCTTGTATTAGAGTAAACACAAGAGAACTCAATAGAAAGCCCTTTACAAAGTAGTCTACCTTATATACCTATTTAGATGGTCTGTGCTAACTACAGTGCACTCTATTCTAAATGACTATATGTTAGACATGAGGCCAACATATAGTATCCATGTTGTATAATGTTACCTCTTTTACCTCTTTTCTCTATGTCTCATGATCTGTGACTATTAACCCTAATCCTAAGTTCTATAAATAGAAAATATAAAATTAAATTGAAAAGAAAATGAAAATAAGAAAAGAAAATAATAAAAAACTAAGTCTACTTCTTGTGATCTTGATATATCTATACTTATCCACTAATCCACTTTTCTATACTCTAGATCTTTTCAAACTACATAAAAATTCTTCTAACTGTTTAGATATGTCATTTAACTTTTCTTTCCTGTATTCCCCCACTTGTTATGATATGGTAAAGAGTAAAGTGGTAATATTCTTTATATATTCTTCAGGATTTTATATTGGATTTTACTTTGGATTTACTTTTTTTTTATTATATTGATGATGACAATGAAGAGGTATGTGACACTGTGGTCACATGACATGTCACATAATGTGATGTCATAAAAGCCTAGAGTGGACTGGAGTAGTCTAAATAGATAATATCAAGGAGCATATTAACTGTATAGCTACATCATAGTATACACATGATGCACTTATGGACAACGCATGGACATTAGGGCAGGAGTAATTATTAGTAGCATGGACTATGTGTAACTTATATAAATAAAGTAGTAATCTAGCAAAGACTCCTTGTTGAGTTCTCTTGTAATTCCCACTTGATATTCTGCTGAAAGATTTATTATTTGTGTTTTTATTGGTCTTTGTGACTAGTGGCTGCCACAACATCACTCTTCTATAATACTCTATGGTCTTTCTTGGTTTACTATTATCATCCATTCATTTGCTTTTCTATGTTTTAGAAATACTTGCTAAGCATCTTAGCTCTCTTTTAATTCAGTCTCTCTATTTTGAACTATTCTTGATTACTTGAGTATCATCATTTCCTACTTATGTAAACAGAATTCTAACATCTGTTATTATATAGAGTAATCATCACCTTCAGGAATCTCCATCCTATCTTCTTAAGATTTCATAGAGATGGGTGTATAATTAGTATTTCTTAAACAGTAAACTTAGGATTTTCTGAAGATTTGAGATGCTCTACTCTTTTACCCAGTTACTCTAACAAAACCCAAGTAGTAAGCCTTCAAACCTCCACCCTTGAATTGACATATCTAGTTAATTAGGAAGTGACAGCAAACTCATTCTGGATAAATGGAAATTACAAACTTTATTCAGCTTGTATCTCCACAACCAGTAGACTGATTTTCACAAACTAAGTTGCACTGGAAAGCCTCAAATGAGGACTATCTGTACATATGTGGGATATATAAAAGCAATAACAAACAATCAAGAAATCAGGCTATCAGTAACTATAAAAACTTTGTTGGCTGATATCTCATGAATAGCTAGATGGATTCACACAATTGAACTTGCATTGGAAAGTACTTATCAAACCATTTCTGATGATATATGGTATATCTAATAGTAATAAGTATTTATGGAGATACAAACATATCAATGTAATAATGTAATTAGTTATCTTCTAAAATTAGCCTGACATCTGCTATGACAGATGACAGCTCCTATCAGATATGAGTTTTGATCATGTGATGGAAATAGCTTATGCACAGACCATTACTCTTTTGTATATATACTTTTGTGTTTAAGGATTAGATCTCAAACTTGGTAATATTAATTATTATTAATTATTATCCCTCATTATTATTGACATCTGTATTGATCTTTATCATCATTGTCACTATTATTGTACTTCATGTGGAAGTCTGAATGAAAGTGAGTACTGATTGGTATATTGCCATTGAACACCAGAGATTGAGTTCAATAAAAGTTATCTTCATTGATTATCAGACTAGTGAATTATAGTATAACTACTAGTCTTATATACAAGAAGATACTTCAACAATTTATTACATAAAGCATGTAGGCAGGCTGTGGTAGCTACTTTTGTAACTATATACAAAAGAGACAAACATATATGGAGAAAGACAGAAAAAAAGAAGAAAAGTAAAGAAAAAAGGGGAAAGAACTAAACAAACAGTCACAGAGAAGAAAAAGGAAAAGATGGCAAAAAAATAGAATATAACTAACTATAAGGTCAATTTATGCTAGTGGTTAGAGGAGAGTCATCAAAAGCAAAAGCAAGAGGATTGGCCTTCAAAAACATGACAAAATGGCTGAGAGAATCTCTTCTAGGATTCCAATAGCCATTGAATCTACTACAATCATGAAGAATGTGTCTTTGTGATTCAATGGAATAGTGACTGCATGGACATTTAAACTCTTCTCTAGGGAAAAATCTAAGCCTGTATTCACCTACAGGAGTATGATTGGTAATAGCTCTTGTTGCTCATACACATAAACTATTTGAGTGTCCAAACAATTGTAGCCATGGACCTCCCTTGGCATACAAGAGTTCAATTTCATTGAAATTGTCATTGAGTAGATTGAGGAAATGACAACCCTTGCCATCCAACACTTAAAATGTCATTTTCCAGTTTTGACAGATGTTGTCACATTCAGTCTTCTTGCTATAATTCTAAGATATTTTGCATGGGAATATAGAAGTATGGTTAGACAATTTCAACTTGTAGTCAACAGTCTTGTAGAGATGCCAATTGAGACAACTAGGACTTTCCCAGAATTCTATTGAATTGATTGAATTTTTTGAAAAGAAAGTGCAAAGGTCTTCTAAAATAGCTGTTGTATGGATTTGATAAGGGTGAGGTGAGATGTTGAAGATTTTCCTAGCTGCGTGGATGGAGCCAGTGATGACAATAATCTTTGAGATATTATCTATCAATGAGACTTGATTGATATCATATCTGATAGCGAATAATTCTGCTTTTATACTCATGACAAATGTTAAATGATGACGTGTCTTGGATAAAGGTCTGTTTGGAATGTGCATATGCAAGACGGCAGTGGCAATGTTGTTCTTAATGCTAGCATCTATTACAATAATAGCAGTAGATGTCATAGATGATGACTCAATAACTATTGAGTCAAGTTGATGAAGGCAATTTTTGTCATTTTTTCATTTATTACTAAGATTAAAAGAAAACTGATTAGAAAAAGTATCAATGATTCTCGAACCAGGAGACAATTCTGAGTGAAGACAAGACAATAAAGAAACAACACCATATGATTTGTTGTTTGCATCAATGAGATGACCTTTGATTTTTGTTTTCTGTCATTCTGTAAAACATCTAAGGGAAGATGGATGATGATGTTTGTCAGAACCAAATGGAGAATCCATGAGGAATTGGATTATATGGTTGAAAGAAAGAGATATAGCATGAAGTTAAGATCTTCCTCCAAGTTTTGTAATGTGTGATTTGATGGGGATTAGATCTGTGAGTGCTTCAATGCCTTCAGTTGGAGAAGTTTTGAAGGTACCTAAGATCCAAATAGCTGCTCTTCTTTACATCTTGTTAAGAGCTTTGAAAGGATATAATAAAGGGGTGTGGTTATAAAACCATAGTTGGAAACCATATAGAGTGATAGGGAGAATGTATTTTCTATATAGTAGTCTTTTTTGAAGTAGTGAAATGCCTCATGATGAATTTTCCAAGAGTTTCATACATCTGACAGAGAAAATTGCTCTATTGGAATAGAAGTCAATATATTGGTGGAATGTCAATTTTCTGTCGAATATGAAATCTAGGTATTTCCATGAATTCTTGGGAGAGAGAATAGGTCCTCCTAACATAGAGAGATTGAGAGGTAGTGGATTAAATGGGCCTTGTTAAGATTAAAGAAAGTAGACTTGATTTATTTATTTTCATTGTTTATTTTCTTTTTGATTTATTTTCCTATTTTCTATTTTTAGAACAACTAGGGTTAAGGTTGATTGGTCACACTGTCACAATCTGATAGCATAGTCACAAGACAGATCACAAGATGTAGGAGAGCTTAGTAGAAGGTTCTAGAACAAGTGACATCATACAACATGGACAATACATGTTGACTTCATATTCTACACATGGTTGTTTAGGGTAGGGTGCACAGTAGTGAGCACAGACCATTGGTAGTAATATATAAGGTAGACTACTTTGTAAAGAGATCTCTATTGAGTTCTCTTGTGTTACTCAATACAAGAGTTGTTCTATTATCCGACCCTAAGGATTTTAGTTTATAATATTAGAACTTGATTCCCCTTTTTGGACCACTTAACACTAGCCTTCCTATTCTTACTTACTCCTTTTTATCCTCGACTGAAGGGCAACATTGCCTTTTAGTCAAGAAAAGCATAGCTAGACCCTAGGTTCAAGGGGTATACTAGTTAGGCAGGTGAAGCCTAACCGTTTATCTGCATCAAAGCCCACTGGTGCATGGTAGATGTACTATCTTTTGTGGACATGTTATATACAATACTTCTTTTATTAGCATTGTGCTACAGATCCACTTGTAGTTTGTCTACACAGAAAAACGACAGTTTGTTCTTAAAACAGCTGACTAGAGTAGTATGTCTTTCTTAAGACAACATCAAATACCTTTCCCTTAGGGCAGTAGCCAGTAGACAAGTAGTCAGTAATTGTATAGGCAGGACTTGAAGAGGACTTGCTATTATATACAGAGATTTCTTTGTTTTCTAAGTATGAGTCTGAGAGTGAAACCAGCATAGGTTCTACTCTCCCATTATACACATCATCACCACCACCATCATCAGCATTACTAACACCCATTGATTTCCTGCCCACCTACAATAACATGAGTCAGCTGAATTTACACAAGATTATTCGCCAACAACAGGAGCAGGTGCAGATACAGGTCCTGCTAGCAAGAGGAACAGGTGAACAGGAAGGAAGAAAAGAAGAAAGAGGAAGAGGAGGTAAGGTAGCAAAGTCTCAAATTTTTGATGGATCTTTAGCAAAAGTGAAGGGATTCATCTCAGCATGTAAATTATATATCAGAATGATAATGAGGGAAGAAATGGTAGAAGGACAAGTACAGTGGATTTTGTCATATGTGCAGAAAGGGACAGCAGACGTGTGAAAAGAGAATGTAATGGAGGAGCTAGAAGTGGGGGAAATCAAATATGAGACAGCAGAAGAATTTTTGATGAGTTTGAAGAAGGAGTTTGGTGGAAGAGAAGAAGAAGCGGTAAAGGCAGCAGAGCTGAGGAAGTTGGAGCAAGGAGGGAGAACAATGGAAGAGTTCGTACAAGACTTTATTGAACAGTAGTACAAAAGGGCAACAGCCCTTAACAGGAATTGGAGAGAAAGCAGAAGGGAAGAAGAAAGGTTAAGGAGAGAAGCTCCTAAACAGGAGCAAAGACTGAATATGCCATAACCCTTAGTGTGGCAGAGGAGGCAACAGCCCCCTCAACAGGCGACAATTGGGCCTGTTCCAATAGAAGGGATTGAAAGGATGAATGAGGTAGTGGTGAGAGGGCAGGGAGCAGGACAGAATGTAGAGGCTCCTCTAAGGAGGGACTCTTATGCAATGGAGATAGATAGGGGGAGGAATTGTTACACTTGTGGGGGCTTTGGGCATATGGCCCACCATTGTAGGAACAGGGAAGGAGGGAGGCCGATAGAAGGAAGAAGGGTAGAGTATGGTGGAGGAAGAATTAAGAAGGTTAATGATTATAACAATTTAAAAGAGATAGAGAATTTAGAACTCCTCGACTAGATTCTCAGAATAAATACAGTGTATTAGCTATAATAATAAACACTGATACACCCAAATCAGAGGAGAAGAAAGAAAAAGCGAGAAAAGTAGGGGAAAAAACACTGAAGGAAGTGATAGTAAAGATTGGACTAAAGAGGATAGACACACAGAAGGGGATAATGGTGGAAGCTTTGTTGGACAGTGGAGCAACTGAGCTAGTTATGAGCTCAGAGTTTGCCAAAAAGCAGGGTTTCAAGTTGAAGAAGTTAGAGAGGCCAATGAATGTAAGAAATGTAGATGGATCGTTGAACAAGGAAAGGCCTATAGAGCATACGGTGGAAGTTAATATCTATTACCAAGGACATAAGGAGAGGTCAGAGATTGATGTAATCAGGGGACAAAAGTAGACAGTAATCTTGGAGATGCCATGGCCAGCTCACCATAACCCAGAGATAGATTGGAAGACAGGGGAAGTAAAAATGACAAGATGTCCAGAAGAGTGTGGCAAATAATGGAGGCCAGTGCAGGGAAAATCAGGGTGAGAAAAATAGAAAGAAGAGAAAGCAAAGAAAGAAGCAGGGAAGAAGAAAGAAGAAAAAGACAAAAAGAAGAAGCAGAAAAAGAGAAAGACAGTAGAAGTAAAGAAAGTAGCAGAAGAATGGGAGATATGGGATGAGGAGGAAGAAGCAGCAAGGTTAGAAGCAGAGGCAAAGAAGCTGGTGCTGGAAAAGTTCCATGAATAGATAAAGGTGTTTGAAAAGAAGCAATTAGAGAGGATGCCGATGAGGAAGATGTGGGATTACATGATAGATGTCAAGGAGGGGTTCATACCAAGAAAAGGAAAGGTATACCTGCTATCAAGAGAAGAGAGAGAAGAAGTGAGAGAGTTCATAAAGAAATAGTTATGAAAGGGATATATTCAGCTGTCAAAGTCACCCCAAACGGCACCAGTATTCTTTGTAAGAAAGAAAGATGGAAAGAAGTGAATGGTGTAGGACTACAGGTATCTCAACAAGTGAATGATTAAGAACAATTATCTGTTCCTGTTGATATCAGATGTCTTAGAAAACATTGGAATGAAAAAAGTGTTCACAAAGATGGATCTGAGGTGGGGGTATAACAACGTGAGGATTAAGGAGGGAGACGAGTGGAAAGCCACATTCACAATGCCGGAAGGGTTGTTTGAACCAACGATAATATTCTTTAGATTGACGAACTCACCAGAAACTTTTTAGGCTATGATAAATGAGTTGTTAAGGGATCTGATCAATATAGGGAAAGTAGCTACTTTTATTGATGATGTGATAGTTGGAACAGAGACAGAGGAAGGGCACGATGACATAGTGGCAGAAGTAATCAAGAGGTTGGAAGAGAATGACTTATATGTAAAACTAGAGAAGTGTAAGTGGAAAGTTAGGGAGGTAGGATTTTTGAGAGTGATAATAGGACTGGAAGAAATTAAGATGGAAGAAGAAAAGGTGAAAGAAATGTTGGAATGGCCGACATCAAAGTGTGTCAAAGACATGCAAAAGTTCTTAGGATTGGCGAACTACTATCATTGATTTATTGAAGGATTTGTGTCTATAGCAAGGCCATTATATGATATGGTGAAGAAAGAGAAGAAGTGGGAGTGGACAGAAAAATAGGAAAAAACATTTAGAAAGTTGAAGGAGTAGTTCACAAAAGAACCAGTGTTAGTAGTGCCGGATCTGAATAAAAGGTTAAGAGTAGAGGTAGACACTTTAGATTATGCAACAGGAGGTGTATTGTCAATGGAAGTAGAAAATGGAAGATGGAAACCAGTGGCTTTCCTTTCCAAGTCATTGAATGAAACAGAAAGAAATTATGAAATTCATGACAAAGAAATGTTAGCAATCATTAGGGGACTGGAAGCTTGAAGACATTTGTTAGAAGGAGCGCAATTCAAGTTTGAGATCTGGACAGATCATAAAAACTTAGAATACTTTATGAAAGCACAGAAACTAAATAGGAGACAAGCTCGATGGGCTTTATACCTGTCTCAATTTGATTTCACCTTAAAACATATGTTAGAAACAAGAATGGGGAAGACGGATGGATTAAGTAGAAGACTGGATTGGAAAGTAGGGGTAGATAGGGACAATAAAGATCAGGTATTTATTAAAGACAATTGGATTCATAATGTACAAGAAGTAGTAATAGAAGGGCCTGAAGTAGACATAATAGAAAAAATAAAAAAAGCAAGGAGTAAGAACGAAGACATAGTTAGAGTAGTAGAGGAAATGAAGAGGGCAAGAGTGAAGAAGTTAAGAGGAGAGAAGTGGAAGTTAGAAGGGAATCTAGTACTGAAAGAAGGGAAAGTGTATATACCAAAGGATGAGGAGTTGAGGGTAGAAGTAATTCAGTTACATCATGATGTACCGGCAGTAGGATATGGAGAAAGATGGAAGATGGTAGAGTTGGTAACGAGAAATTATTGGTGGCTAGGTGTAACAAGAGATGTAGAAAAATATGTAGAAGGATGCGACTTGTGTCAGAGAATAAAGAATAGAATAGAAGAGTTGGCAGGGAAGTTGAAGTTAAGCAAAATACCAGAGAAACCATGGACACACTTAATGGTAGACTTTATTACAAAGTTACCGGTGGTAGCAGGACAAGATGCTATTCTAGTAGTCTGCAATAGGTTGTCCAAGATAATGCATTTTGTGGCAACTACAGAAGGAACATTGGCAGAGGGATTGGCGAGGTTATTTAGGGATAATATATGGAAGTTACATGAATTGCCTAAAAGTGTGGTGTCAGATTGGGGACTCCAGTTTGCAGCAGAGCTAACAAGAGAATTGAATAGAATGTTAGGAATAGAAACAAAATTGTCAATGGCATTCCACCTACAAATAGATGGGCAGACAGAATGCATGAACCAAGAGTTAGAGCAGTACTTGAGGTTCTTTGTGGAACACTGGTAGAAGAATTGGCCAGAGTGGTTGGCATTGGCAGAATTTGCAGTAAATAACAAACCTCACACTGTAACTAAGGTGTCGCCATTTATGGCAAATTATAGAAGGGAATTAAGAATGAGAGGAGACATTAAAAAAAAAGGAAAGGTAGAAAGTGCAACAGAATTTGTAGAAAGGATGAAGAAGGTACATGAGGAAGCAGGGGCAGCATTAAAGAGAACACAGAAAGAAATGAAAAAATATACAGATCGTAACAGAAAAGAAACAGAAAAGTAGGAGAAAAGGGATAGAGTGTTGTTGAGTACCAAAGATTTAGTATTCAAGAAAAGACCAGCAAGGAAGTTGATGGAACGATATGTGGGGCTATATGTGATAGAGGAGGTAGTATCGTCAAATGTGGTAAAATTACGATTACCAAGTTCAATGAGAATTCATCCAGTAATAAATGTGAGCCAGATAGTCTAATACAAGGAGCAAGTGAAGGGGCAGAAGAAAGAAGAAGAAAAATCCATGGAAGTGGAAGGAGTCAAAGAATGGGAAGTAGAAAAAATTTTGAATAAAAGAAAAATAAGAGAAGTAGAGAAGTACTTAGTACAATGGAAAGAGTTTATAGTAGAGGGAGACACATGGGAAAGGAAAGAAAATTTGAAAAATGCAGAGGAGGCCTTAAAAGAATTTGAAGGGAGGATAAATGCAGAGGTTAGAAAACAAGAAAAAACAGATATAGCAGAAGAAAGAGATTTCAAAAGGGAAAATTTACTGGGGAAATTCATGGCAAGGATGTTGTACAGGTGGGATGATGGGAAATTCGAGGAAGAATATTTGAAAAAGTTGGAAAGAAATTGAAGAAGGTGGAAAGCAGTTTCTTTGGAGGAGAAACCTTAAAGGGGAGGTAATGTTAAGATTAAAGAAAATAGACTTTATTTATTTATTTTCATTGTTTATTTTCCTATTTTCTATTTTTAGAACAACTAGGGTTAGGGTTGATTGGTCACACTGTCACAATCTGATAACATAGTCACAAGACAGATCATAAGATGTAGGAAAGCTTAGTAAAAGGTTCTAGAACAAGTGACATCATATAACATAGATAACATATGTTGACCTCATGTTCTACATATGGTCATTTAGGGTAGGATGCATAGTAGTGAGCATGGACCATTGGTAGTAGTATATAAGATAGACTACTTTGTAAAGAGATCTCTATTGAGTTCTCTTGTGTTACTTAATACAAGAGTTGTTCTATTATCTGATCCTAAGAATTTTAGTTCATAACAGGCCTTGTACTCTAGAAAAATGAAAAATTTCAGTTTTCAAATGTTCTACAATGAGACCAAATTTTTTCAGAAGAATAGACATAATGTTGTAGCTATAGAAAAGGCAAGCATTAGACATTTCAAGAGATTTGTCCTACAAAATGAATAGGCCATCATCAATAAAGGAAATGATGGAAACATATGATGTCATACTAAGCTCTAAGTCTCACAATAGAAAATAAAAGAGAAATAAAAGAAAGATAAGAAGAAAACTGAAAATAAATAGAGTTTACTATTTTCAACTTTAATACCAAGCTTAAGATTATAACACATATCTTATATTTTATAGATATTTGTCTTATGTTAGACATGTACTGAGGTTTGTTTCATACTTGACTTATAATTAACTATGCTTTGCACTTTTCTCATATAATATCAGTTAGTATCTCATATAATAGTAGAAGTCTTATTATATTCTCCTTATTGTTTTTTCAAGGATGTCTTATTTATTTCTTATGATCTATAAGTATAAATATCATTCTGTATCTTTATACTCTACCAATTGATTATCTTCTTACTTCTTTCTCAAGTTTTTACCTTAGTTGTAATCTGAGCTAAGCTTAGGATCATAATAATATGAACTATATCTAATAAACAATCTAGAAAGTTTTCTAAAAAAACAGTATACAAGTATAAGATTTGGCAGCTATTGGTAAGGAATTCATGGATATTATAGTGTTAGAGTTGTGAACAATAAACTTAGCTTTATTTTATTTTCTTTTCAATTCTTTTATTTCTTAGGCAATGAAGTATGATGTGATATCTGCTATATATGATAGTTACATATATCACAAACTGTGATGGAGGTGTGACAGCTGTCATAGCCACATAATCACATGATATAAAGAAAGTTTTTTAAAATAGATAATATTATATAATATAACAACAGTATATTAGTCTTATAGAAAGTATATAAACTTTAGAGTAAATTAGATATAGTCTATAGTATATAAGGTAGACTAGCTTGTAATAAGTTATAATATATAGTAGAGTTTAGCAATATTATGAGAGAGATGGGTTCATACTAAAGTTTACAGTACTTGGTGTAAAAGAACTCTGCTTAGATAAATAGAATAAAAAGTCTGGAAAGTTAGATTTCCTTATAGTCTCTATATTACAATTTGAAACTTAATAATTAGTCAAGAAAAGAACCTTATATAAAGTTTATACAAGAGAACTCAATAGAGTTTCTAGTATAAAGTTATCTATCTTATATACACTAGGTTGATAGTCTATGCTATACTATATCTAATCTACTCTCAAGGCTATATATTATTTATAAAGTCAACATGTAATAAATATATTATATAATATTATTATTCTAGAACCTTTTATGTCTTTCTCCTATGTTATATAATTATATAACATCTATGATAGTCACATATAATGTCACATTAAGCCCTAATCCTAGATTCCAAATATTAAAGTAAGTAAAAAGAAAAATAAAATAAGAAAATAAATAGAGTCTATTGTTTTTAACTATTATATGTGGTTTATATCTCATTATCTGAGATCTAGTAGAATATCTCAGAAGTCTAGATTAAGTGTTATCTAAGAATGCAGAAGGCAGGTCAGAACAATCTTTAGCTTTAGCTTGTATATTGTATCTTTACTAGTTATCTGGAGACTTAGAGGGTAGAGAACTACTGGAAGATAACAAGGTGTATTGTTGCCAACATCAAAAGTGAGTAAGTGAGTACTAGTTTTAGTTGATTTTTCAGGATAAGCTAGTACAGTATAAACTACTAAATTATATACTAAATATACTACTCAGGGTAGTTATTTGTAATTTAAACTACTAAGCAAGTTACTTTGGATTCTGGTGATCTTTGGATGTTAGGAAATAGAGGTCTATGGAGTTAATCAAGACCAGTGAGAACATTTGAGGTGAAATAAACAGATATAATCTATACTAGAAGGGATTAGGGAATGTGGATGAGGGAAAAGAGATTATCTATGGTTTGGAACAGATGTAGTTGGAATGTGGAATGTGACATCAACTCTAATACTTTGCTATTTTTTAGATGATTTTTCTAAAGAGTTCTATTGTTTCTGGCTATCTCTAATTACATTGGTGCAATCATTCTGTAATTATATCAGCATTGTTCTGCTTGATTAGTATAGATTACTAAGGTAGCTGTTATCTCTAGAGAACCTTATTCTGTTCTCTTAGATTCTTCTTAAAGATAAGTTATGTATATAGTAAATACAGAACAATCAACTTAGATTCTTTCTAGAGCTTTGAAGCATTTTCTGTACTTCTGGCCAGTTGTCCTAATAATTCTCCTCTACTAGTCTTTGGATTTCATTCAGTCTCTGTCAAACCATTCTAGATCTAAGACTATACTTTTTTACTGTCATTGTCTCTGATACTGGTGCCATTGGTATTGTTGCTGGTACTGTACTAGCTAATATCTGTACTCTAAATATATTTCTAATACTGTTCTCATTAACTGATGGTCTTTGTATAGCTTTATTACTTTCTTTCAAGAAAGTATTTCTTCTAATGCCTTAATGCTGAGGTCTTTGTTTGGGATTACTAGTTTTTACCTTATTTCATCTGTTGTGCTATTCAGTAGTTTAATGTTAGAAATAGACTAGCTATTGAACCAGTTATGCTAAAAGTGCACAATGTCAAGCTTAGCTTTGATATCTGGCTGGTACTATATATGTACTTCATACTGTACTCCTGACAGTGATGTCAGAGTTGTAAATGATAGACTTGGTTTCCTTTTACTTTACTTTTCTTTTATGTTTCTTTATTTTGAACTTCTTTTTCTTTATTTAGACATAGGCAAAGAAGACAAAATGTGACATCACATGTCACAGGCATGGTCACATAAGTCATACACTCATATGATGTAATGGAACAATGTAGAAGGTTCTAGAAATAATGATGTTATATAGTATGGTTAACACATGTCAACCTCAAGACAAATACATAGTTATTAGGGTAGGGTTAAAGGAGTGTAACATGGACCATCAGTAGTTTGTATATAAGGTAGACACCTTGTACTTAGGAACTCTATCAAGTTCTCTTGTGTTACTTAATATGAGAGTGGTCTTTTATCCAAACTCTTGGACCTAAGTCATAACATTTAACTACTGTGCATTTTTTTCTTAAAGGTGAGATTAAATATCATATTTCTAAGCTTAGCTCAGATTGCAACTTACACAAAAACTTGAGTAAGAGAGAAAAGAATAGTTGATTGGTAAAGTAGAAATTGTCAGAGTTGAAGATAATAAAATTTCTTCATTGATTTTATTTTTATGTGACAGTCACATATGTCACAAAGTATGATGGATGTATAACACTTATCACAGGATGGTCACATAATTATATGACATAGAGAAGGTTACAGAAGGTTTTTAAAACAGATAATATCTTACAGCATGGTTATAGCATGTTGGCCTTATGGAGAGCACATGAACTTGAGGATGGATTAGCTGTAGTATACACATAGACTATAATCTGTGGTATATAAGATAAACTAGTTTGTAACAAGAACTCCATTAAGTTCTCTTGTGTAATACAAGGTTTCTCTTTTGATTAGTCACTAAGTCTTAAAGTTGTAATAGAAATGTATCTACAACTACATATCTAGAAGCTATAGGAAATAGATAAGAAATATAGAAGGTATCTTTGAAAAAATAGTGGAGTTAGCAAGAAAAATGAGAAAACCTCTATTACTATATGAGGTACTGACTGATACAGAAAAAATTAGATAATAGGTCTAGGTTAATACATTAATACAAGCAATATAGTTATATACATTGTAGAAGACAGATATATTCAGAATGGACTATGATAACTATATCCATTGCAGAATATAAATGTGTCTAGAATAGCTATGATAGAGACTGACTGTTACTAATGAAATCAGTTTATCATAGTCCATTCCAGTATTTTGTTGTGTCTTTATTTCACTGGTGATAGTCAAATCTCTAAGTTACAATAATATATCTGTAGATTGATTTCATCAAAAGTGCCAATGTATAAACCTCTATTGTTATCAGATGGCCTGCAGACTTTATTTTTTCCTGTCACTTCTACTCCTGCCAATGCTTCCACCTTCCACTACTGCAGATAACGTGACGCTGATGCAGAATTCCCACACCCAATACCGAGCATCTATTAACACTGCTCCAAAACATCTCCCTTTTACTTTGTCCACGGCACTTGACAAGGTTGCCAGACATACGAAACGAGCATGTCTGTAATGCTCACAAAGTTTGAATCGAAAAGTAACCGTGTTAAGGGTGATTTTTGAGAGACTATGGTGTACAATGCTGTCACTCAAATCTTGAAACCAGGACTTGCTTTTCATCCGACACAACCTCTTCTTGCGGCATCTCTGCATAATGGCAGCGTGCAGTTATGGAATTATCGTATGGGTGTGTTAGTGGATAGGTTCGAGGAGCATGAGGGTGAAGAAATAAATGTGCCCAGATTGATGTATGTTTATATTCTGAAATTTCCACAGGTCCTGTCCGTGGTGTAGCTATTCATCCTAGCAGAGCACTGCTAGGTACTGGAGGAGATGATTATAAAATAAAAGTATGGGGTAAGTAACAATTACTGGACCACTCGAGATGATAGATCTAAACTCGTTAAACGTTAGATATTCGACCACAAAACAGGCGTTGCCTGTTCACCCTTCTGGGTCACCTGGATTATGTTCGAACTGTACAGTTCCATCATGAGATGCCTTGGATTGTTCGTGCTTCACCTCTCAGCGTCCCGACCTTTCTGAACTTTCTTGTCAGCTTTCCGCTTCCGATGATCAAACGATTCGCATATGGAATAGTACCTCTCGCCAATGCATTGCAATCCTCACCGGTCATTCCCACTATGTCATGTCGGCTCAGTTTCATCCAAAAGAAGACCTCGTTGTTTCCGCATCTATGGACCAGACAGTCCGTGTCTGGGATATCTCAGGTCTACGCAAAGGTACTCCGCATCAAGGTGGTCTCGGAACGGGTGGAGGAGGGGGAGGAGGTCCTGGATCCAATCCATTTGAAACGTTTGACAGCTTCTCCACTGTCAAATACGTTCTCGAGGGTCATGATCGTGGTGTCAACTTCGCCATGTTCCATCCTACTCTTCCACTCATCATCTCTGCTGCTGATGACCGTGTCATCAAAATCTGGAGGATGAGCGAGACAAAAGCATGGGAGGTTGACTCGTGCAGAGGACATTTCAATAACGTCTCCAGTGCATTATTCCATCCTAAGCACGAGGTGATCGTGTCTTGCGGTGAGGATAAGACTGTTCGCGTATGGGATTTAGCAAAAAGAACGGCTATCCAGACATTTAGACGAGAGCACGACAGGTTTTGGGTTCTTGCTTGCCATCCCAATCTCAATCTCTTTGCTGCTGGTCATGACAGTGGGTTGATTGTATTCAAACTCGAACGTGAACGGCCTGCGTTCACGGTTTCCCAGGACATGCTTTACTACGTCCGCGACAAATACGTTCGCACATATGACTTTGGTACAGGCTCAGATGTTGGATTATTGAGTGTCCGTAAGTTTGGTAGTCCCTACATTCCCCCTAGAACCATCAGCTTCAATCCTGCTGAGAAGTCCATCATCCTGACCATCAGTTCTGACAACGGGCTGTATGAATTAACACCATTGCCTCAGTCTGCACAAGGAGAGGTAAAGGATTCGAATGCAGATGGAAAAAGAGGGAGTGGGCAAAGTGCTATTTTCGTCGCGAGGAACAGGTTTGCTGTATTGAATAAATCTGCTCAGGTATGTGTGCCTTGGTCATGCTCAGCAACTCAAGTACTGAATGATCCATAGTTGATTGAAGTTCGCGATCTGTCCAATTCGGCTGTTAAATCGATCAAACCCCCCGTTCAGACAAACGAAATATTTTATGGGGGTACAGCATGCCTCATCCTAAGTTCAACGTCCTCAGTTGTTCTATATGATATCCAGCAACAGAAGACAATCGCAGAACTCAACAGCCCACCTGTCAAATATATAGTTTGGAACAATGATGGAAGCCTCGTGGCTCTCATGAGCAAGCATAGTAAGCGTTTGATTAGAGCGCTTCTTAGCGGCTGTTGACTCAGTGTTCAGCTATCACAATCGCGAACAAGAATTTCTCACAGCACACGTTAATTCATGAAACCATTCGTATCAAATCTGGTGCTTGGGATGACTCTGGCATCTTTTTATACTCAACGCTCAATCATATCAAATATTGTTTATCACAAGGGTGAGTGTATTTTTTCTGTTCTTGTATGATGGCAACTTATTGTTGCTTCCAGCGACCATGGCGTCATTTGTACTCTAGATAACCCCGTCTACCTCACCCGTGTCAGAGGCAAAACTGTCCACTGCCTGGATCGATCTGCTCGCCCCAGAACCATTACATTTGATCCAACCGAGTATCGCTTCAAACTTGCACTGCTGAAAAACAATTATGAAGAAATGCTTTATATCATTCGAACTTCCAACCTTCTTGGCCAAAGTATTATTGCATATTTACAGCAGAAAGGCTTCCCTGAGGTCAGTCCCTGATAAGTACAGTATTCGGTTCAGGATCCAGTGCCAATCGAATTTTCTCAGATTGCTTTACACTTTGTTCAAGACACCAATACTCGGTTTGAACTCGCCATTGAATGCGGGAACCTTGACGTTGCAGTAGAGACCGCCAAAGAAATTGATCGATCCGATTGTTGGGAGAGGTTGGCCCAGCAAGCTTTGAAACAAGGCAACCATAAGGCAAAGTCTCAATCGCCGCTGATATCTATCCTTCGCTGACCCCGAACTCCAGGTTGTTGAGAAGGCCTACCAGCAGACCAAAAAATTTGACAAGCTCTCTTTCCTCTATTTCGCACTTGGGAGCGCTGACAAGTTGTCAAAGATGCAGAAGATTGCTGATGCTCGCGGCGATCCTATGTCTCGATTCCATAACGCTATCTACGCTGGAGATACTGTTGGTAGGATCGCCGTGCTGAGAGATGTCGGGCTTCGTGCGTGATCCATTACCAGCGGCTACTCGTTTCTCATCCCTTATCAACAGATCCATTAGCCTATCTGACTGCGAAGAGCAACGGTTTCGATAATCTTGCAGCCGAAATATTGGAAGGTGCAGGCCTCACTGAAGCCGACATCGATGATGTACCGAAGGTCGGTACATCAACCCTCCGACCTCCGGTTGTTGTCACCTCTACAGAAAGCGCCACCTGGCCTACCATATCTCAAGGCGAGAACTTCTTTGACCGTGCGCTAGCGAACGGTGCTCTGGAAAATGGTATTGATTCTGCGCATGTTGATGGAGATCCAAATGCAGCGGCGTCTTCGGCATTGGAGGCCTGGGCAAAGGATGAGGAGATTCATGGGGAAATTTCTCCAGAGGAAGGGGGATGGGAGTTAGATGTGGATGAAGAAGGGGTTAATGTGACCGAGGGAGTTGTGGAGGAAAACGTAGAGGAAGAATTGGGAGCGAGTGCTACCCCTGGAGTAGATGAGACGGAATTGTGGATACGAAATTCACCGTTGGCAGCTGATCATGTTGCTGCGGGATCTTTTGAGTCTGCTATGCAGGTGAGGTACCGCTTGGCTTGGCCTGTTCTTGTTTGATTAATCGAAATGCAGCTACTCAACCGCCAGTTTGGGGTCTGCAACTTCGCACCCCTGAAACCTCTCTTCTTGTCGATTTATCGCTCATCACATGTTTACCTTGCTCCCGTAGCATCACTCCCTCCTCTGAAATTTCACATTAGACGAAACTATGGAGAGTCCGTGCCTAGTAAAATGCTGCCTGTAGTGTCACGTTCGCTTCAGTCAGTACAATCGGAACTGGCAGAAGGGTACCGGCTCGTTTCTGGGAACAAACTTTCTGATGCACGGGAGATTTTCCGCTCAGTACTTCAAGCATTGTTGTTAGTTGTTATCTCGTCGGATGACGAGGCTAAGCAGGTTGGCACCGATGCCTACTACTACTGGTCTATGCCACTGACTCTACCCTTCAGTGGCGGGATTGCGTGGTAACGGCCAAGGAATATCTACTTGGTGTTTCCATTGAGCTCGAGCGTAGGCGGGTTGTAGAACAAGAACCTGACAATATCCGACGAAATCTCGAACTTGCAGCTTATTTCACACACTGTCAATTGCAGCCGTCACACGTTCAGATTGCACTGAGGAGTGCTATCGGTGCTTTTGTCAAGGCGAACAATCAAGCACACGCGGCACGCTTTGCTCGGCGCTTATTGGAGCTCAACCCTGATCCCAAGATTGTAGCACAGGCTCGTTGTTCGGCATCATTCTTTTGTGTATTTCTAGTCTGACCCTCGTAATACTTTATCAGGCGAGGCAGCGCATTGCTGCTGGTGATCGCAACCCAAGAAACGCGGTCGAAATATCATACGACGAGTTTACGCCATTCCAGATCTGCGCTGCGACATTTTCACCCATTTACAAGGGCTCATCTTCTGTGCAGTGTCCATTCACGGATGCTACGTATTTTCCAGAACACAAAGGAAAGCTAGACCCTTTGATGGAATTAACTGAGATTGGTGCCGCTGCATCCGGGTTACCCGCAGCTTGGTGATTCCAATGTCAACTTTGGAATGATGTCTGACACGATGGCTTTGGGTGTATTATCTGGTGTACATTAAATGAGGTGTACCTATCTTTTACACTTTTTTCACCCCTAAAGCCTAGGCTGCAACAGTCGTCCTGAGAACATGATCACGTGCACCACAATCAGTCACCACTGACCCCGTAGTACTTGTCCATCTATATAAAACTCTACATACACCATTCTCCCAAATTTTCTTATATATACCTCCCTTACTTCAGGTCACCTAGAGTAGATCTTCACTTGTTGTGAAATTTAAAAATGATCACAAAAGAAACATGATCACGTGGGACGTGAACTTTGTTCTGTGCTCATTTTGTTTGGTGTATCACAAAAGTATCTATCCTTTTTCGCGGCTTGACCTACGAGGTTCGGGAGTATCTATGGCCCTTTTGGTCAAATTTTCTCATATTTAAAACTAATTCACAAGAAAGGCCTTCTAAAGAGTCGATTTTTCTTCATGGGAGTTTCGGGATTGACGCAATACTTGCAGAAAACTTGGTAAGTATTATTATCATATTTCTATGGATCTATTGATACTCATCCGGCGATTTATTTGTTTTTTAGTCCTCATATTATTCATAGGTTACCGGAAAGACTAAAAGAAATAGCTGGTAAAAGAATTGTAATGTGCGGTTGTTCATTGGCAGCTATAACTCGACTTTTTACTGATTGTCCCTTTCAGAGACGGAACTTTAATAACCCAACGATTGCACTATGCTCCTTCACCGCACCCTTCCAGACACGTACTTGGATGGTATCATCTTGCACGGGAGATAAACAAGAGTGGTGTTTCAGCTGTATGCATATTTGACGGTCAAAAACGGAGTATAGCGAAGGCTGAAGAGGTACGCTTGAATTCTCATTCTCTACCTTTCTGGCCTGGAATTATGTTCGTAGACTCGTAGAAGGCAAGAATCACAACGCCTCCAAGTCTCACGTGGGCATGTAGAAATTCTGCGTACAAAACGACTGCAAACGATAAAATCTCTTGTGTCGGACGTCCATTCTTTAGGCGAAGAGGGGAAGAGTAGAGTAGCAGAGATGCTGTCAGGACTCAACTCGCCCGATGCTGGAGTCGTCGGTGCAGTAGAGGGACTTGATAGCGTCGAAGAACATTTTCGCACACTCGACGATAGCCCAGTTTCTACAAAAATAGCAAGCGAGAGAATCTCTTCTGGAAAATCTCCAGGTGGAGAAATACCCCCCTTTGCCTTAATCCCAAGTGAAGTGGTCTCTCCTACCAAACTTCCATCTGCCGAGCCTCCAACTCAAATGGTACATCCCTTTCCTCAGACTCTCGGTCATGCGGCGCCTACTGAACCTACGGTCAATGAGATACTTCATCCTGTTGAACCTCCAACTCAGGAGGTACTTCAGTCTCCTCAGACCCTGAGTGAGGAGACGCCTCCTTCTGCCGAACTCCCGTCCAAGGAATCGCTTCTTCCTGTAGGACCTCCAACCCAGGAGGCACTTCACTCCCCTCAGACTCTGGGTGAGGTGGTACCTCCTGTCGAGCCTCCGATGAAGGAGACCCCGCCTGCAGAACCACTGACAAAGGAGATCCCTCCTCTTGCAGAGCCTCCAACGAAGGAGATCCCTCCTCTTGCTGGACCACCAATGAAGGAAATGCCCCCTGCAGACCTACCAATGAAGGAGATCCCTCCTCTTGCAAAACATCCAACGAAGGATATTGATATTCCTCCT
>JAJOHK020000722.1:0-20776 GCA_022457215.2 Leucocoprinus gongylophorus
AAGTGTACATTCGAAATGGCCATAGTGAGGTAAAGCAGTGACGAGATTATTAGGGTGACAAGTATAGGTTGCATTCCAATGGTGGAGCCAGGGGATATATCCGGTTAATGAAGTTTTATGTGAGACACGGGTTGAAACGGATGCCTTTAAACAAATACTCAATGTCACGTCACAAAACCTTTGGAGGGAGGGAGGTCACGACTGCCACCTTCACAGCGCCTGGTCGTTGCATCAAGCACGTCGATGATAAATTTCCCGATTTCTAGATGGTTGTCTAGAATAGTTGTTAAGTGCCACTCTGCCTGAAACACGATCACAGTTATATAGTCGGGAACAAACCCACGCGAATGAGGGTTCCATGTGTGTATTGTGATGTGCCTTCTTCCCTTGGTATGTAAATTACAGAACTCTTCGTCCAGGCGCCGACCTATCAATCATTCTCGGCACAGCCGAAATCGGAGACCGGAGACCTTGTCCTTTTATCATGTCAAGCCCTCACAGTATCTCTCGGTACCAAACACAGAGCAAGCCTGTTGAAATACTCGTTGCTCTTTTCATCATTGTCCCTCGGACTCCGTATCTTGATATTCCACGGAAAAAACCATCACATGCCAGCCGCATCTACAGCCGATTCGAACCAGAACCAGAATTGAATCTCATCCTGATCCCTGATGCCAAAACAGTATTTCATTCTCATAGTCACAGCCTCATCCTCCCGTGCGTGCGCCTTCTTGTCGTTTGGACTTATTACTCACCTGGCATTCTATCATATATCCCAAGGCGCCATCTCTGAACGATCTGATCGGCCGGCGTTACGGCCAAAAGGTTGTAACAAGTGACTACATACTTTAACCTCACCGACACCGTGCTTCAACGAATACTGCCTGCCCTTTTCAACCTCGCGCCTTGAGTGCCTCGCTGATAATATTATGAATTGCTCCACTGATGTTCCTTCCATGAACATTGGAAGAGATCTCATTGATCTGTCAAAGGGCACCGACGTTTTGCGGACTGGGCTTGTTCGTATTCGAGGGCTTGGGCGAATATCCAAGAGGTTATGGAAGATGCGGCAGTTGACCCTTGTAGAGAATGCCCTTCTTATCCAACATGTAAGTCGAATTTCGACTCCTCTCGGTTTTGTGTTCTAAATCCTCTCTGTCTGTTAGCGTGAACCATATCCCTTGTCGCAGCATGTATTGAAACGCATATCCCTCAAATCAATTACCGGTATCGAGAGAGTGGATTTGACTACTGCATGCTTACTCCTCGCACTCGCAAACGGGAGAAAATATTACATGTCCTTCGAAAATGATGCAGTTCTTTATGACTGGCAGGACGACATCTACCCCCGTTCTTGCATCGGACATTTCAGTCGCACCTTCAGCTTCATTCACGAAGTTCACCTCACATCGGACGATTTCCATCGCAACACTGGTCGATTGTCTGCTCTACGTAACCGGATGCAATCCTCACATCAATCATCTGCCATCGTTGACAATCGGACGAGCTACGAGCTCAATCATCAATGGACACATGGCCAGTCACTCTCTCCTCAACGTGCTTCATATGAATCCTGTTGTAAACCGACTAGCTCCCACAAACGCACGGACTCTGCCTCTTCGACTTCAACATGCCGCTTTGTATTTGATTCTTCGATACATCCGACTGGAAGTCTTGCGACTTCATCGCCGTCGGCATTACTTGAAGGGCTTTACCAGGTCAAGCGACGGAATAAACGCACTCTCTGTGCCTTTTGGCGCTCATGTTATATTGTACTCACCTCGCGCACCCTTCATATCCACAAATCTCAGGTTCGTCCCTCCTTACTCTGAAGTACCTAAATGTCTTACCTTGTTTCCCATTGATATCTCCCGTACTACAAAACGTACTCGCCTATCGTGTCCAACGGCTGATTCATGATAATGTTCCCATCCATCAGTCTTCCCACTCGGAAGTCATTATCCAATTGCCACATATCATTGATGTTTCTCAACTCAAACTCAAGTCGAAGCCCTTTGTCCTTTGCCTCACGACCTGCGATAATCGTAGATATCAAATATCTCTACCAAATACATCGGATCTCCAAAGATGGTGTCATTTTATTGCTTCCCGCAGTCGACGAGCGCGTATCAGTGACCCAGAGAGATTCGAGTTTCATGTTCATGTCAGCTGGGATTCTAAATCACATGCATTCGTTGTGAGTAAACGTGACTTGCTTCTATTCGATGACGTCGGAGTGGATTTTGACGGGGGTTACTGTTTTGATTTAGGGCCTTCCTGATGAATGGAAAACTAGTATTGAAGTACAACAAATCCAAGAAAAAGCGAGGGGGCTTTCTTCCCATCCGTCATCCCCTATAACACCGAGGGTTGAGGATAGTCCCATAAAATCCATCGGGCCATCCTGTCCTCTGTGTTATAACAATGTAAAATGCAGCGCTTGCAAACTTGATCAGAAATTTGTTAGCAGTACCGGCTGCAGCCCTAAAAAACTCTCGAGACGCTCCACCAGTCGACGAAATCGGCCATTTTCATTACAGTCCGGCGCGACCTTGATCGGTGATTACGAGACTCATTGCTATTGACCTTGTTGTGCATTTTCTATGATGCTTGACATCTTTTAGTGCCCGACAGTGTCCTATTTTTTTCCGATGTTTTCAAGTTCCCAGCATTTATGTGTGCTTTATTTTGTTTTCCTGCGGAGATCTAGGTGCATACACCAGTTGTCCCTTTCACAACCAGATGGCTCTCGATTCCTTTGCTGTGTTATTGTACTTGTACTACGCTTTGTTTTATTTATTGACTGCACTGCAATGATAACAGAGTTGTATACATATACGATGGTCACCCTGAAGATGACGTATCAGAAAAGAATGATAGCGGTTGGCACACATTACAAAAATAGTAAACTTAATGCTACCATTAAAGGAAATGTATTGTGGACAACATCTGCTGTGGTTAAACAAAAAATTTATCTTGCTTTCTACTATCTTGTATTCTATATATGTGTCCTTGTCTCTTGTAAGTTGCAGCCCCTAATGAGCCTTTGGGCTTCTTTTTTTGCACTTGTCCCTCTCACTTTTTCATACATGCTATTGTAATTCAATATCACAAAGTCAATATAATAAATCAGTTCTTGAGTTTATGTGTGTAGTACTTACAGATGTAGAGCTTAAAGTGATAAAACATAGTAGTTTAAGCCAAAAGGACAGTTACTATTAGAGTAACTGGATAAAGGCCATTCTCCCTTGAGCTCTGCTACTGCTTTCCTCACATTTTCCAAATTCTTCTCCTTTTTCCATATATCATGCTCCACAGTGAATTCTTTTTAACAAACTAAGTATTTTACACATTCCTGCACCATCTTATCAAGAATTCTCTCTACTTGTCAGACACAGTTCACACTTAAAGCAAAAGTCTATGAAGTTAAGACAGAGTTTGAATCAACTATAAAAACTTATCCAAGAATGCAGGTGTCAGAGTAGAAGACAATGGACTCTATTTATTTTATTTTTCTTTCTTATTTTTATTTTCTTTTATATTTATCTTCTTATTTGGAACTTAGGGTTAGGGTTAGTATGATGTCACATGTTATTGTCACATATGTCACATAATCACATAATATGGAGAAGATTATAAAAGATTTTGGAACAGATAATATTTTACAACATAGTTATAGTATGTTAGCCTTATGGAAAGCACATTGTTATGACTTAAGTCCAAGGATTAGGACAGAAGACTACTCTTGTATTGAGTGACACAAGAGAACTTGATAGAGTTCCTACTACAATCTAGTCTACCTTATATATCTTTTGGCAATGGTCTGTGCTAAGCTAATTCTAACCTATCCTAAAGACTATGCTTTATCCCTAAGGCCAACATACCATTGCTATGTTGTATGACTTCATCTTGTTCCAGAACCTTCTACACTCTTCTCTGTATTACATGAGCATGGGACTATTGTGACCATGACTGATCTGTGATGTCACATGTCCTCTTCTTTGTCTATGTCTAGAAATAAAGAAAAAGAAAAAGAAAAATAGAATAAAACTAAGTCTATTGTTCCCAACTCTGACACACATGGACTTTAGGGTAGGTTAGTTGTAGTGTGTGTACAAACTACAGTCTATAATATATAAGGTAGACTAGTTTGTAACAGAAACTTCATCAAGTTCTCTTATGTTACTTAATACAAAAGTATATCTTTTTGTTAGATATGATTTACACTCACTACTTTTATCCATAATAATAGCATGGAAGACAGAGACAGAAAAGAACTTAATGGAACAGTCTTTGAGAATGAGGTTAGAAGGAGTGCTTTGTGAATAGGTTGACCTTGGCTTTAATAAATGATATTATATGGTTGTAATTTCAAATAACAGGGTAGTCAGGTGGGTATGTGCAAGTAAGGTACAGTTCAAGTTGATAATCAGACTAAGGAAAATAGTATATGGTAGACTACCATATTAAATATGGAACTGGTAACCTAATAATAATCTACTACTACATGTACTCTGGATTGTTAGATATTATAGAGGACATCATTTGAAACTCTATGAAATTGATGAGAAATGTAGGGTCTGGTTTTTGGGTTGATGGATAATTAGAATAGAGTGTGATCTATGCTGGAAGAGTGGAAAATATATAGATAACAGATTGTCAAGATCGCCGATGGTGGACTTAACTTTTATTTTTTACTTTTCATTTTATTTTATTTTTTCTTTTCTTTTCTTTTCTTTTTCTATTTTTAGAACAACTCAGGTTAGGGTCTATCAGTCATGCTGTCACATCAGTCACAAGTTGATGGCATAGTCACAAAACTGATCATGGAACTTGGGAGAAGGAAGTAGAAGGTTTTAGAATAAAGTGACGTCATACAGCACGGACAACACATGCTGGCCTCATGTCATACACATGGTTATTTAGGGTAGGGTGCACAGTAGTTAGCACAGACCATGAGTAGTAGTATATAAGGTAGACTACTTTGTACTAGGAACTCTGTCATAAACTTCATTCAGCTTATATCTCTACAACCAGTGGACCGATTTTCACAAACTAAGTTGCGCTGGAAAGCCCCAAATGAGGGCTATCCGCATATGTGTGGGATATACAAAAGCAACAACGAACGACTGAGATATCAGGCCATCAGTAGCTGTAAAAGCTTTGTCTGCTAATATCTCATGAACGGCTAAACAGATTCACACGATTGAACTTGTGTTGGGAAGTGCTCATCAATTTGTTTCCAACGATATATGATACATCTCAAAGCAACAAGTATTGGTAGAGATACAAGCATATCAATGTAGTGATATAATTAGTTACCTTTTAAAATTAGCCTGACAGCGGCTATGACAGCTGACAGCTCCCATCAGGTACGAGTTTTGATCATGTGATGGCAACAGCTTGCGCACGGACCATCACTCTTTTGTATATATATCTCTGTGTCTAAGGGCTAGACTTCAGACTTAACAACGTCAATTATTCTTATTGATACTTTCCATCATCTATTATCATCACATCCTTATACTGAATCTCTGAAACACCATTAAGTTCAAGTATCACAACCAGTGAGTATCTTATTTGTGATAAACTCTATCGAGTTCTCTTGTGTACTAAATACAAGAGTTAAGTTCATTACTCTACACCTTGAGTTTTGAATCATAACACAGATGGTATGTGACACTTTTATCTTAACTTAAGTCATAACTATATCAAGTTCTCTTATTTTAATTTAATACAAGGTTTTTCTTTTGTCTTCAAGAGTATCTATTAGTCCTTAAATACAAAGAAGAGTAAATAAAACTCAAGTGATGATACTACACAGTTTAGCAGTTCTCCACATTGAGTAGAGTTAGTATCTATATCTGGCTTTAAGATGGGTAAATATTTGATTGGAATAATCCGTGATAAGATACTGATAAGATTTGAAATTTAAATAAGAGTAAACTTTATTATGAAAGACTAAGTACTTGTAGGATTTGAGGTGGTTAAGTCTATTATGGAAGATAAGTTACTTGTAAAGTTTGGGATGAGCAAGTTCACTGTGGAAGATATCAATACTCAGAATTGGACTTTAATACATGACACTACTTCCTATTTTTCTACACTGTCCATTTTTACTAGTTTTGGTTTTTCCATCTTCTGTTTCTTTACTTGTTCTTTATTATGGAAACTTATCTAAAGTGTACAAAATATGAATCTGGGATAACATTGGCTTCAGCTTGTGTGTTATGACTGAAGCTTAAGTGTCAAAGCAAAAAAGAAACCTTTTATTAGGTTAATACAAGAAAATTTAATATAATTCTTATTATAACATAGTATACCTTATATACTACTTGGTATTGGTCCATATAAACAAAGTCAAAAATATTGAAAAAGAGAAACTATATAAAAGAAAAAGAGAATAAAAGAAACTCAAGTCCAAGTCCTAGTCCAAAAAACAAGTCCATCTGTTTAAGTTGTCTTTAAACTTTAAGAAAGAGGACTAGAAGGAAATGGAACATAAGTCAGAGAATTGAGTATACAACTATTGATACTGAAGAAAAGTGCTAACTGAAGTTGATTTTCAAGCCAAGAAATTATAGAGTATCTATATAGCTTAAATACTAGTACTCAGTAACTAAGACAATATCCAAGAAATGAAGAAAACAGCTAATTACTTGGGTTATACTAAAATCCTCAGATATCATCTAGAGTTTAGCCATAGAATGGAGCTTAATAAATCTGCATTAGAAGAGGTTATACAAATTGGAAGTGGGAGAGGGTTATTACCTACTTTGAAAGTAAGTCAGAAGTAAGATAAGTAGTCATCCATGATGGGAGTTGGATAATCTTGAATAATCCTGAACTGGTATATGACATCTACTCACATTCACCACTAGATGAATTCTTATTGACTCTAGCAGTTTCAACTTAATTATATTGGCTAATACAATTTCTTCTACTACATCTGATCTTACAAATCTCTTTATTAGCTTTCTTGCTAGTCATTCTTTAAACATCAGATTTTTTATACTTAATATTATTTTATCTCTTTTCTTTTATTTTTCTACTTTCTTCTTTTCTTTATCTATCTGTCTCTTTATTTCTTCATATGCTTTCTTTAGTACTACTCTACTTTCTCTTATAATTTTTTCACAAAATTTATCACTTTCTCTACTTTCTCCTTCCTTCTAATATTTACTCCCATTTATAATTCTTTTCCATGATCTATCATAAATGGTAATATCTTGGTGAAAGTATGTGTTTTACTATTGATTACAGCTTCTGTTAGAATGACTGGGTGAAAATGTAGATTTTTATAGAGTTTATACTCTCTAGAAAGTTCTAAGAGAATAGGATAAAGTTTCTGAGGATGACAGCTACTCTCAATACTATCTAGTCCATTCTGATGTGCTAGAAATCTGATTATTTAGATATATCATGATAGTACTTTAATAGTTAGAAATTATCAAGGCTAATCTAGCAATAGTAGTAGAGTGCATACTGTGAAAGTCTAAAGCATGAGGAAGCAGATTAAATATATGTACAAAGTTAGTAGAGCACTATGAATATTACAAACTCAAGAACTTAGAACAAGTCAAGAGAAAGAACCTTATATTAGGGTTAATATAAGAGAACTTGATGAAGTTCCAAATACAGGATTGTCTATCTTATATATGCTAGACTACTGGTCTGTACTATACTACTATTAGCTTACTCTAAAGAGCCATGTGTTATCCTTAAAGTCAACATGTATAAAATATACTATATAACATTATCTTGCTTCAGAACCTTCTATGATATTACATTGAGGACATATGATTGTGTGACTGTGACAATTTGTGGCACCAAGTCATGTCATGTGACATTACACTAAATCTTAACCCTAAGTCTAACATAAAATGAAAATTGGTAATTCATAGAAGTATAAGAAAATGAGAAGTGAGTAACATGTCTGATATGCTTATATATAGCTTGGGAATGTCTGTAGTATGAGGAATTGGGTTAGCAATTAGGTCAGCATGTCAGAAATCTTCTGAGTAGACTTAGTTTCTATTTTTCTAGTCTTTTTTTATAGTTTAGTTTTCTTATTTTCTTCTTTGGACTTAGCTAAGGGGTATAACATTATGTCACAAATGTCACACATATCACAGTCACAGTCATACAGTCATGTGACTTGGTAAAACATTATAGAAATTACTAGAAAAACTTAGTCATAGTTTTAGAGTAGATTAGATATATATAAACTAATATCTAAAAGTATATATAAAGTAGACTACTCTGTAATAAGAACTCTATTGAATTCTCTTGTGTTACTCAATACATGAGTATGCCTTTCACTTTAACACTTAGGCTTAAGTTATAATACAGCACTAATATATTAAAGAAATCTGATTTTTCTTTGTGTAATTAAGTAAGCTTCAATCCTAATTACTATGGGCTTTGCAATGGACCTTCTAGCTCCCTGCTACTACCAAATCTGCTTGTACCTAGTCCTTTTGGAAGATTCTTAGTTTATTGTACACTATTTCTGTACCACTATCAAATGCATTCTATCTTTCTGGGTAATGTTTCAGATATTTTGACATATGTTTCTGACTATCTTGATACTACCATTCTGATATTAGCTCAGCATTATTCTATTATATAAATAAGTAAAGTGTTTAGAATATTAGCAATCTTTGAGAAATCTTATTCTTGTCAGGTGTGGTTTACACTGGGGTGGAAGTCTACAGAATGGACTCGGAGATAAGCAAACTTGTGGAACAACCTTGGCTTCAGCTTATGTGCTGTGCCATCTGTCTGCTGCATGGTTGCAACTTTAGATGATGGAAAGAAGTCTGAGATGGAAGTGAGTGCTAATTGGTGTGTCACCATTGAACACCAGAGATCAAGTTTAATAAGAGATTATCTTTGTTGATTATCAGACTAGCAAATTACAGTGTAACTACTAGTCTTATATACAAATGGATAGTATAAGAGATGCTCAGGGTTTCAGTGATAATACCTCTATTACCTTGAGCAGAGGTTTCAGTGTTGAGACACTGACAGGAGTAACTCTGTTATGGAAGACTGAGTTGAATAGAAGTATCTCCACTATGGAAGACGGAATACCTGGAGGGTTGCAGCACTGCCATAAGACATGTTGCAAGAAAGATAGCCATTGTGGAAGGTGGGCTTGTATGTTTTAGAGGTGACTTCACTGCAGGGATGTAGTTTCTGAATGGGTGAACTTGCATATAATAGTATTCCCCCCTTAGGACTGAGCTTTCAAAGTCCTACTGAGCTTATTCAAAGTCCTATTGAGTTTATCTGAAAATCCCATGATGGCACCTAGGTTAACAATACATAAATGAAAAGAGAAGTTTTTTGCTCTTGTTTCTGTATTGTCATGTCTTCCCCTACTCTCTCCAACATTTCTCAAAATGACACTAAAATGCTGGAAAAACAGCAGCAAGAGATGCAGTGGAGGCACAAGAAGAAGCAGTGGCTTCTAATCCAACTGGAAGAAGTGGCAAAGTTACATTGGGCTGAGCATGTGGCTCAGAAGGCTAAGAGGAAAGCAGAGGAGAAGGCCCGGGAGGAAGCTGAGAGGCAGAGAGTTATGGAGGAGAAGGAGAGAAAGAGGAGAATGATGGAGTACCTCCAATAACTCCAAGACAAGGTGTTAGAGGAAGAGGCCGCCTTATTGGAGGGGACTGAAGGATCCCAGGTTGTGGAATCCAAATGCAAGAAGATCACTGCCAGAGATGAGAAGGAACAACGGCCCTTCAAGAAGGCTAGAAGAAAGCAACAGAGGAAGTACTGTGGGAGTGCCATAGTGAAAATAGGAGGTGCTAACCTCTGTAAGAGATATGTGAGCACTGGGTAGGATTGCCTAGTGTACTCCTCAAGATGAGTAATCTTCATTATACTTATTATTATTTTTTAATAATTTCTCTTTCATAGCTGATCCCTCACATGTGCCAGGTGCATCACCCTCAAGCAGAGGTGTATACCCCACACCAACACCAACATCCCAGCCATAATCTCTACTTATGGTGGGGTTCTAAGGTGCCATCAAAAGGGCACTCCGGAAACTTATAGAGAAGTACCGAGAAGTTGGGAAGTCTCTCTAGGACTTGGTGGAGAGCCAAGAAATAAACATAGCCCAGTTGGAGAGGATTGGGGCCATGATAGAGTGGAGATGGAGTTTGGAAATCAAGTCAGTGGCATGAGTGAGTTCAGATGTGGGGATCCATTTGGATTCATCTCCAATATCTTCATACCTTAGCCAGATCATCTTGTACAGGAGTTTGCATGCCCATTGATGATTGATTTTAGAGTCTACTATTTGAGAAATTTCATATTCTGGTTTCCCATCAATTATGACTGGAGTGAGGGCTAGTTGTATTATCTCAGAGAAAGTGTTGGACATGGCAGGTTTGAGCATGAACATATGGAATACGGGATGAACAGAGTGCATGGACTCTGGAAGACAGAGAGTGAATGATAGAGTGCCAGGCTGAGCAATGATTTTGTAGGGTCCAAGATATTTTTTGGAGAGTTTCTTTAAAGGATGAGTGGTTCAGAAAAACTGAGCCTTAACAAAGATTTTGTCACCTACTTTAAAATTAGAAGTAGGAGAATACTACACATCAGCGGATTTCTGATAATGCTGTTGGGCCATGGAGATTTCAGCTTTGAGGGTACTCTGTAATTCATCAAGGTCTACAGCAAAGTTGCAGGCTTAGGAGGAAGCAATATCACATTCGGGGTGAACAGTGATGTTTGGATGATATCCCTTATTAACAAAGAATGGAGAAACACTGGTAGTAGCACTCAGATCATTATTGTAAGCAAACTCCATGAGAGGTAGGAGTTTAGACCAGTTGTCTTGCTGGTAGTTACAATATACATGGAGGTATTGCTCGAGTATCTGATTCGTGTGTTCAGTTTGTCCATCACCTTCAGGGTGGTAACCTGAAGTGAAGTGAAGCCGCATGTTGAGAACAGTGCCTAAAGATTGAAAGAAGTTTGACACAAACTCTGAGCCTCTGTCGGAGGTGACATAGGAAGGAATGCTATGTTTGGAGAACACATGAAGAATGAACAGATGTGCTAAGTCCACAGACGTAATGGTGTCATGAGCAGGGATAAAGATTGTCTGCTTGATGAGCTAGTCAACTATGACCAGGATAGTGTCAAACCCAGAGGATGATAGAAGTTTCTTGATGAAGTCTATAGAAATGGAATTCCATGGTTGTTCAGGGATAGGGAGTTGTTTGAGAGATCCATAGAGCTTATGACATTGTGGCTTGGATCACATACAAATGACATAGGACTTGCAGAATTGTTGTACATCAGCACAGAGGCTGGGCTAGGAGTAGCCACAGTAGACTAATTCCAGTGTTTTATTTTGACCAAAATGTCCGGCAAGGATGTGATCATGATTGTACTAGAGAATGCATGTGCAGAGGTTATCAGCAGATGGTATATAAATTCTGTTGTCGAGGAGGAGTAGACCATTTGGGTCCATGGACCACTGGCCATCTGCGGAGATATGTTTTATAGCAATTGGGTCACCAGGGAGAGCTGATAGAATGTCTTAATGTAGGGTGTCCAGATCCACAACTGTAGCTGCGTGAGTGGCTTGTACGGAGGCTGCAAGTTGTTCTTGAGTGAAGATGGGCTTGAAGTTATGAGAGTTGACTGTGGTGTAGCCAGTATTCCCCCCTTTAGGATAGACATCCCATCATCTAGTGAGAGCATCTGGTTTTGTGCCGAGATGACTAGGACAGAACCTGATGACAAGGTTGAACTGGGAGAGGTACTCAGACCACCGCGCTTGTCTCTGGGTCAATACCTTGGTAGTAGAAAAATACTCAAGGTTTTTATGATCCGTAACAATGTCGATGGGATAGGCCGGACCTTCCAAATAGTGTTGCCAAATCTTGAAAGCTTCAAAGATGGTGAGCAATTCCTTGTTATGTGTGTCGTAGTTTAACTCCGCCGCAGTGAAAGTGCGAGAGTAAAAGGCAACTAGATGAACTTCATTATCTTCATTAACAATAGAGAGGATTGCAGCTAGAGCATAGTCCGAGGCATCGGTTTCCACAATAAGTTGAGCATTGGAAATCCAATGAGTAAGAATAGGAGTGGAGATAAATGCTTTCTTGAGAGAGTTGAAAGCATCTTGACAGGAAAAGTCGAACTTCCAAGGAATGTCCTTCCAGGTGAGGAGTGTCAATGGAATGACAATGTCTGAGTAGTTGAAGATGAACTGGCAGTAAAAGTTTGTAAAACCTAAGAAGGATTGAATGTCCTTGATTTTCTTGGGTTCCAGCCAGTCTTGAATAATCTTTATCTTGTTGTTGGACATGGTGAGGCCAGAAGGAGAAAGGATGTATCCCAAATACTCTACCAACTTGGAGTGGAATTCACATTTCTCTGCTTTGGTATAAAGACCAGCCTTGCAGAGATGTTTGAGTACTTCTTTCACATGCCAGTGATGCTCAGACATGTTATTCAAGTAGATAAGTATATCATCCAGATAGATCACGACACAGACATTCAAAAGATCAGAGAAAATGTTGTTCATGAATCACTGGAAAACTGTGGGAGCATTGGTAAGGCCGAAGAACATTACAGACCATTCAAATGATCCATAATGTGTCCTAAAGGCAGTTTTCCATTCATCACCATTGGCGATGCGGACCAAATAGTAAGCATGGCAAAGATCTATCTTTGAGTAAACCCAAGCTTTGCAAGGTGAGTCCAGTAGATCGGAGATGAGTGGGAGTGGATAACAATCCTTCTTGGAGATGCGGTTAAGTCCGCAGAAGTTGACACAAAGGTGCAGTGAACCATCTTTCTTCTTAACAAATAAGACCAGTGTACCATGTGGAGATGAGGTTGGTCAGATGAAACCTATGTTGAGATTTTCCTCAATGAATTCCTTGAGAGCCTCTTGTTTAGATGCTGAAAGAGAGTATATAGGGCTAACCAGAGGTTGAGCACCCTCTTCCAGATTGATTTTGAGATCATAAGAACGATGAGGAGGAAGAGTTTCAGCTTTAGTTTTGCTGAAAACGTCAGCACATTCATGATACTCAGAAGGGACATTGGAGAGATCAGGAGTTTCTGCAAGTTTTGTGGAGTTAGCCTGAATGTCCGAAGAATGAAGACAGAGTTCGAAATTGTGGGAGCCTGGAAGTTTTAATGCATACAAGAATGCTGCAGCACCAATGATAGCAATGTTAGGTCGCTTGGAGTTAGACATGGAGGTCTCAGATGCAGGTATGGAAACCACGGAGTCCAATGATTGCAAAGGGTTGTCCAAAAAGGACAGAGATGCCAATGGTGTGTTGGCCGCGACATGAGAGGGAGCAAGATTTTCCTACAAAGATGGATGGAAGTTTATCGACCCATTTACCCAGTCAATCAGTGGATTGTGTTGGGTGAGCCAGTTGTATCCAAGGACCAAAGAGCAGGAAGAATCAAGCAGAGTGATATAAAAGTCCAGATTTATACAATCACTAGTGGAAAATATTATGGGCAAGTTGGCAATTTTGGAGATGGTGCTGTTTGACGAACCATTAAACAAGCAGAGAGCAACCAGAGAAGTTGTGGATGTCTTCAGGTGGTGAGTATCCACAAATTTAGAGTCTACAAAGCAGTGAGTAGACCTGGAGTTGATGAGAGCTAGAAACAGAATTTTATTAAGGTGATCCTGACCAAGAATCAAGGGAGAAGTAAGGAAAACAAAGAGTGAATGAGGATTGGAAAGAGCGGATGCGTTGAGTCAAATTGGACTTGTTGCTGCATAGGAAAGTTTAATGCAGCCCTCAATCTGTGCGGAGTCCTGGGGGTTGCTCTCTATTTTTCTGAGAGTTTCTTGAAAGCAGCTGCCGGAGTATTAGCAGTTGCTGAAGCACTGCAGCCTTTGGGAGAGACCGTGGTCTACTTCTTGGGACAGAAGTCCAGCTTGTAGTCTTCTGCACCACAATAGAGGCATAGATTGTTTTTGAGACGCTTCTTGCACTCATTGCTGGTCAACTTGCCATTGCTGGCCAGCTTGGAAGAGAGGTCCACCCACAGAGTATTGGGTTGGGGAGTCTGATTAGCATTAAGAGTGTTAGCAAGTCAGCCGAGTACTTTGGCCAATTGTTCATTAGTATTATCACTCTGCTAGGGTTTAGACCATGAGCGAGTAGAGGAAGTAGGTCTATTAGCTGTTAAGTTAGTAATAGGATTAGTAGTGGGAGCATCCTCCCAATTTGGATCATTGTCTGCAGGAACAATACTTGGACTAGGAACAGGCAAAACTGTCTGGCCAGGTTGAATTGTATTGGAAGGAGATCTTAGAGATGAATGGCCTCTTTGATGGATTTGTCTTGAACATTATGGCATATTTGGCAGATAAGCCATCTGGTCACTGAAATGTGAGATCATGTTGAAGGGTGTCCCAAGTGGTGGGACTGAAGTTGAAGAGTTACAGCAAGATGAAGCCATTTGGACTTTGAAGTGTGAATTTGTAAGATTGAATTGCAGACGGAACTGCGACAGAGGATTTAGCAGGCAAAACTGCTCAGAAGCAATAGCAGACTTGGGAGTCTGATAATACTGTCAGGTGTGGTTCACACTGGGGTAGAAGTCTACAGAATAGACTTGGAGATGAGTAGACTTATGGAATGACCTTGGCTTTAGCTTATGTGCTGTGCCTGTGTTTCACACATTGTATAATATTATTCTTCCAGAACCTTCTATATCTTTCTCTGTATCATGTGACTCATGACCATGTCATCTGATGTGACCAGCATGCTCTTGTTACTTTAACCCTAACCCTAGTTCTAAAAATAAAAGGAAAATAAATCAAAAAGAAAATAAAAATGAGAAAAGAAAAATAAAAATGTTAAGTCCACTTCTTTTGTTCTTGATAAGACTGAGTTGAATAAAAGTATCTCCGCCATGGAAGATGGAATACCTGGATGATTACAGTACTGCCATAAGACGTGTTGTAAGAAAGGTGGCCGCCATGGAAGGCAGGCTTGTATGTTTTGGAGATGACACCACTACAGGAATGTAGTTTTTGGACGAGTGGACTTGCATATGACAAAGGTGACTTGTATCTAATTAGTAGATTCTACAATATATCTATATTCTTAGGTTTCCTAATGACATAAAAGTCTGAAAACCCCATGGACTTTGTTCAGTTCCTTTAATAGATGGTAGATAGTTGCAGGTACAAATTTCAAGTACAAGAAACTAAAGTTTGTAAGTAAAAACTTTGAGTACAAGTCAGTGAAGTTTGCTGATAAGTGAATCATCTCACAAACTCTACTGTTACCAACCAATTTTTCTGTTTATAATCAGTAAAGAATCAAAGATATTATTCCAGCTCTTGGTCCATTCTCTTTATTTGCCTATATGTTTGAGGGTAAAAGATTGTTGATAACTTGGTTTCAATATCTAACATCTTGTTTGGTTTTCTTGTCAGATTCACTGCATACTAAGACTCTACATCATAGTATATGTGAACCCTGATATTATATAATATTATAAGTCTAGAAAATAGTAGAAGAATTTGAAACAATAATGTTAGGAAGCATAGTTATAACATGTAATAATAATATAGTGAACTCATGGATGTTTTAGAACAGGATGTATTATTATATATATATAGTATAAAAATATATTAAAGCTTCTTGTCAAGTTCTCTTTTGATCTCTGTAAAACTTTTTACAAAACTATGAAACTTTTATATATTGTTTCTTAAGAAATAAGCTGATCTTTCTGTGAATTTCTTTTCTATAGTTGTTATGAAATATGTTATTTTTGACATACAATCATATATTACTAATATTGTATTTTTCTACTACTAAATGAAGCTTTGTAATAAAGTTTATTGCTATTTGTTAATACTAGTTGCAATCTTCTATATATTTCTTGATATTTCTAGTTACTCATGGCTACTAATAATTTCTTGTGGCTATCTCTATCATATTCCATGTTAAAGTTTATTTAGTTTTTCTTTCCTTATTAAGACTTAATTAAAAAAATATAATAAGAAGTTATATGAGCATAATACAGGAAAAGAGAGTAATATGACATCATATCACATATTGTGTTACATAATCACAGTCACACAAATATAACAGATAGAACTCCATAGAACTTGTTAGACAATTTTAGTCATAATTTAGAGCAAATGGGACATGGATTAATATAGAAGTATATAAGATAGACTAGCTTATAGTAAGAACTTTGTTGAGCTTTTTTGTGTTAAACTCTGATATAAGATTTCTGTCAGGAGACCATCTTTTTTATACTCTTTTTCTTGTTTTAAATCATATCTTGTTATCTATTGTGCTAAACTTGTTATCTATTATTTGCTTACCTTCTCTTATTATTTGATAAGCTTCTACTACTATAGGTCTATTCTTTCAGAGAATTCCATTGTTTTTGGCTATCTCTAACCATATTGGTATAATTATTCTATAGTTAAATTAGTAATGTTCTGCTTAATTAATATAAATTACTAGAGTATTTAGAATAGTTGCTGTCTCTAGAGAACCTTATTCTATTTTCTTAGATTCTTTCTGAAGATAAGTCATATACCTAGTAGATGTCAAGCAATACACTTAGATTCTTTCTAGAGTTTTGAAACATCTTCTACACACTTCTATCTAGTTACCCTAATAGTTTCTTCTTTTGTTCTCACTCTTGGACTCAAGCTATAATATTCTATCTCTCTTCATATCCTGTTATTGTTATATTATAATGTAACTGGATGACTTCCAATCATAATGTTTCATTCTTGAGCACATAAACTTTCTCTTCTTTCAATACCAACTTATTCTTTATCTCTCACTCATCTTCTTCTAATATCTTAATTTCTATATTTTTTATTTCTTTTACAATTTTTACTATCTTTTTCATTTGTCTTTTTATTAATTATTGATTTTATTATCATTTTCTGCTCCAATCTTTTAATTCCAGTCTTTGACTCAATCAATTTTTATTTTTCCAATCTCACTCCTAGTATATATTTTAATAAAATCAAATCTTGATAAGTATAAGGCTTATTTTGCTTGTCTCCAGTTTAACTTCTGCATTTTAATGAAGTGTTCCAAGTTTTTATAGTCTATCTAGACCTCAAACTAAAATTTAGTACCTTCTAACAAATATCTCTCATTCTTCAACTCTCTAATTGTTATGGTATGCTTAGATACTAATATTTTTCTTTTTTATTTATTTATTTTTCTTGATTTAATATTTCTTTTGATTTTCTTTTTCTTTTCTTTCTATTGATGATAAAGAGGCACATGACTGCAGTCACATGACATATCACATGATATGAGGTCATAGGCCTAGACTGAGTGAGAACAGACTAGAAGGATGACATTAAGGAGTATGTTAACAGCATGTCTATCTCATAGTGTACATATGGTGCACTTATGGATAACACATGGACTTTAGGGTAGAGTTAATTATTAGTAGCATGGACCATCTGTAACTTATATAAATAGGGTAGCAATTCAGCAGAGACTCCTTGTCAAGTTCTCTTGTAATTTCCACAAAGATATTTGCTCTTGAGATTTATTGCTTGTATCTCTATTAGTTTTGTGACTAGTGGTTGCTACAACAGTAGAACTCAACTACCTTTTGGGACTCTGTATCACATGTACTCCTATTTTTTTCTTTACTCTTTATTTATTCTTGACCAGGGACAGTGCACCCAAAGTCAAGAAGACATATAGCTGGATTCTAGGCTTAAGAGGTATACTAACTAGGCAGGAGAAGCTTAGCCAGTCGTTTGCACAGTAACTCACTTGTGTACATTGGTCATATCACCTTTTGTGGATGTAGTAGATAGTTATATTCATATAGAAGGCTTGTGCTATAGGATTCCTTTGTGACCTATATATATAGTGCAGTAGTGTAGTTCATTAAGGAGCATCTAGGTTAGAGATTCCCTTCTTAGGGGTATTAGCCAGTGTTTATTAGGGCAGTAGTTAGTAAGGCAGTAAACAGGTAGTTAGTAGACAGTGTGAGATTGGATAAGAAGAGTACCAGCTAGTATTTACAGAGGAATATTTGGGAAGAAATGATACTACTGTCAGACACTAAGGCAGTAAAGAACAAAAATATAGAAAAAGTAATGAGAATGGCAATGGAGTTATGTAGGAAGGATCCAAAGGAACTAACTAGGGAATTTTGAGAAGAAAAAGCAGTAGAAATATTGAAAAATAATATAAAAATATTGGAGATGCAAGATTAAACTTGGGAAAGAAAGAAAAAAAAATTGAGAGAAGAAAGTAGGAGGAGAGAAGAAGAAGAAGAAAATGATAGATAGATAAAAAAGTGTACAAGGAAGAATGAAGAAGAAAGAAGGAAGAGAGAAGAGGAAGAGGAAGAAAGGAGAATAAATAAGGAGTGGAGAAGAATTGAAGAGATGAGAGGAAGAGAAGAGAGAAGAGCAGAAAAAGTGTGAAGACAACAGGAGATGTGGGAAAGGAGAAAAGAGAAAAATAAACAGAGAGTGATGAAGAAGAGAAAGTGTTTTGTTTGTGGAGAATTCAGGCATATTATCTATAATTGTATAAATAGGGGGGTAGAGGGACCAACACAAGTACCCTCAAATAAATTTGACATGTTAAAGAGTAGAATAATGCAGAGAGGAGAAGGAAGTGGAATAGAAGCAGTAAAAAATAGAAAAGAAATTTTGAGAGAGGAAAGAGCTAAGAAGAGGATAGAAGTGAAACAGATAAAGATAGAAAGAAAAGAGAAGAAGGATAAATTCTTGAGAGAGATAATGATGAAGATAAGATTGAAGCAGAAGGAAGAGAAAGAAGGAATTGTGGTGGATACATTGTTAGATAGTAAAGTGACAGAGTTGGTGATGAGTAAAGAGTTTACAAGGAGGCATAGATTTAGAAGGACAAAGTTAGAGAGGCTAATTTATGTGAGGAATATTGATGGCATGCTGAATTATGTGGGGCCAATAGTAGACACAGTGGAGATAGAGATATATTTCAGGGGACATAAGAAGAGGATATCAATAGATGTAATAGGAGGATAGAAATAGAGAGTCATATTGGGTATACCTTGGCTAGCATGCCATAACCCAGAGATAGATTGGAGAATGGGAGAAGTACATATGACGAGATGTCTAGAAAAGTGTGGAAAGAAGTGGAGAACAGAAAAGTAGATGAAGCCAGAATGGCAAAAGTAGAAAGAGAAAGAGGAGAGTTTAAAAGACCAACAATAGATGAGAAAATAGCAATAGCAAGAATAGTGAAAGAGAAGAAAGAAGAAAGAAATAATGAAGAAGATTTGATAGAGTTGAGAATGTTACAATTGATGCCTCCAGGATGTAACATAGGGAAGGGCAAAGGGTATGATGACATGATTGGCTGTGCCATAGTGGTCTCAGTCAGTACCTCATATAGTAGGTACTATGACCTTGCTTTATCCTCACAGTCTCCTTATGTTATCTTAACCATATGCCTCATGTACTGCACACTGCTTCATCATGTCTTACTAGTATATATAGCATAGATACTATCTTGTATCCTTATGCTTTACCACTTATACATTTCCCTTAACTCCTCTCAAGTCTTTGCCTAAGTGCAATCTGAGTTCTAGCTTAAGGTCATAATAGAGAATAGTAGGAGAAATGGTTTCAAGATGGTTTCACAAGTATTCAAAGGTGTTTGAAAAGAAAGAATCAGAGAGAATGCTGTTAAGAAAGGCCTAGGATCATATTATAGATCTCAGAGAAGATTTTGTGCCAAAAAAAGGGAAGATATATCTATTATTAAGAGTAGAAAGAGAGAAAGTCTAGGAGTTTGTAAAGAATCAGTTGAGAAAGGGATATATTAGGCTATTGAAGTTACCATAAATGTCACTAGTGTTTTTCATACTGAAAAAAGACAGAAAAAAGAGAATGATGTAGGATTATCAATATCTAAACAGTTGAATAATCAAGAACAATTATCCATTACTACTGATTTCAGATCTGATAGATAGTATTAGAAGGAAGGTGTTTATGAAGATGGATCTACAGTGGGGATACAATAATGTAAGGATAAATGAAGGAAATGAGTAGAAAGCAGTGTTCTCAATACCAGAAGGGTCATTTGAACTCACAGTAATGTTCTTTGAGTTAACTAACTTACCAGCAACATTTTAGGCAATAATGAATGATTTGCTAAGAGATTTAGTAGTAGAAGGAAAGGTAGCAGTATTTACTGATAATGTGATGATTGTTATAACTTAGAATCCTTAAAGTTGGATTATAAGATAATCTTGTATTGGGTAACACAAGAGAACTCAATAGAGAACTCAGTACAGGTCAGTCTACCTTATATACCTAACTACATGGTCCATGCTAGCTACTGTGCATCCTACCCTAAACTACCACATGTCAGCTTTAAGGTCAACATATATTGTGCACATTATATAATGTCATCTTTCCAGAATGTTCTATGCCCTTCTATGTGTCAGGTGCCTGTCACTGTTATTATGTCATGTGATGTGACTAATGTGTGACCAAGTAATGTTGTCACTAACCCTAAACCTAAGTTCTAAAAATAGAAAAATAGAAAATAGAACAAGAAGAAAATAAAATAAAAGTGAGAGAAGAAAATACTAAAGTCCATCTTCTGCAATTCTGACATTACCCCCCCCCCCCTTTAAGGTTTCTTCTCCCGAGAAACTGACTTCCATTTTTGCCCGTTCCTCTCCCACTTCCTTAGATACTCTTCTTCACACTTCCTTTCCTCCCATCTCTATAACACTTTTTCTGTGA
>JAJOHK020000723.1:0-20774 GCA_022457215.2 Leucocoprinus gongylophorus
CTCATGGTCCGTGCTAACTACTGTGCACCCTACCCTAAATGACCATGAGTACTACATGAGGCCAACATGTGGTGTCCATGCTGTATGACGTCACTTTGTTCCAGAACCTTCTACTTCCTTCTCCTATTTCTCGTGATTAGTCTTGTGACTTCGCCATCAACTTGTGACTGATGTGACAGCGTGACCAATCAACCCTACCCCGAGCTGTTCTAAAAATAGAAAAGTGAAAAGAAAAGTAAAGTAAAATAAAATAAAAATGAAAAGGGAAAATAAAATAGAGTCCACCGTCAACGATCTTGACACTATATTGATAGCCTACTAAGAGCTTTACTTATTTGTGTGATTATTGAACTTTGTGTCTAGTGGTTGCCACAACACTAGCTTCTTTATTTAATATTTCATTTTCATTTTCATTTTTGATTTATTTTTCTATTTTGAACTTAGGGTTAGGGTTAGTAGTGACATTACAATCATGCTATCACACACCAGTCATATTAGATAATATGGTCATGATAACAGTCACAAGAACATAGAAGATTTTAGAAGGATGATGTCATAATAATATGTCTTACACATGGTCTTTAGGGTAGGCTAGAGAAGTAGTAGCATGGACCATTAGCATTTAGTATATAAGACAGACATTTCTGTATAGAGTTCTCTATCAAGTTCCCTTGTGTAACCCTATACAAGATTCTGCTCATTGACTAACCCTAAGGTCTTTAAGTTATAACAATAGTGCTATATATCTTGACTTTGATTCCACTATTAGTCTGGCCTTTAGTTGTTAATCCAAACACTAATTCAATACTTCTTCTTTCTTTATTGTCATTGTATAAGCCTTTGCATTTAATTCTTTTGGTGCTTTATCTATCAAGTTTATTTTATAATCCTATTCTCTTCTCTTCAGCAACTTTTTGAATTCATTTTTGTTAAATAAGTGCATAAAAGGTCAAATATACTCTAAGAGATCCTCTGGGTTTGTTAGATCTGGTTCCTTTTCTATTTCCTATGTGTTCTTATCTTGTATTTCTATGGCCTGTATTCTTCTTGTTTTAAACTCAATATTTTGGTGTTTCATCCTGCATGATTCTGGGCATGAATACATTACTGCTGCTTCAATATGTTCTTTATGTCTATTGATTTTGACTTTTATACTTTCATTACATCTCTATTCTTAGTTCTGTCTATATTGTATATTCCAAATGAGAAGTTTATTGGCCTTGGCTGTATTCTCTTGTCCTTGACCAGTTGCTTGTTGATTTCCATGTGAGTGTATCCAGAATCTACCAGTGCCTCTATTCATAATTTCTTGCCATTTTTCATCTTGATGTTTGCTTGCATATTTAACTCTTTCTCTTTGTTGTTCCATCAATGTGGAATAATATATTGATCATGAGTTTTAGTTACATTGATCTCTTGTACTGTGCTTACTCAGAATCTTCTCCAAAACCCTTCTGCTTGTCTTCTTCTTCAATATCCATATCCTTATCTTCTTAAATACTTTGATTCTTCATCTTCTGTTTTGTTTTACAATCCCTGGCAATGTACTCTATTTGTCCACATTTATAACATTTCTGAGTGTCCTTTTCTTTCTTCAACTTTTGGCAATCTTTTGCTATATGTTCATAAATCTTGCAATTGAAACACTTAGATTTCCCATCTTTATTGAAGTTCCCCTTTGCCTTTCCAATATCCATGGGCATTTCTCACCCTTTGTAGATTATTCCTGTTCCTGTTCAATAATCATGATGTTCTTCCATGGACTTATATTCTTGTCCAACTGATGTTATTGCCACCTTCTAGTGCAGTGATTGGTGGATACTCTAGTATTGTCTTGATTATATCTGCTTGTACATTCTTCTTTAATAAGAAGATTGCATGTAGTTTGTTTGTGTCTGCTTTCATGGCCAGTACCTCAAATTCAATTATGAAATCTGCTGTGTTCTTCTTTTCTTGCTTAAAGATCTTGATTCTTCTATTCTATGTCTGCAGCTTTGGTCTTGTTGCTAAATATCTTCTTTATTTCTTATATAAAGTCATCTCAATCCTGGATTCTTATTTCTTTGTCTAGCTTATCAAGCTTCTTCTGGGCATAAATACCTACTATACCCCCTCTAAGGTGGGCAAGGATTGCTGTAATCCTATTATCTGTCTCCATAACTCTGTTACTTTTGAGAAATAACCTCATCCCTCTTCACTAGTTTTTAAATTTCATTCTATTCCCATCAAACCATTCTGCATCAGGAACTATGTTCTTAGGCACTCTGGCCTGTCCATTGTTCTCTTGTATTAGTACTGGTACTTATCAGAGTTTAAGACAGTAGACTCTAAATATTTTAGTTCCATTTCTTATTTTTCATTTTATTTTTATTTTTGGGGACTTAGGGTTAGGGTTAACATGATGTCACTGTCACACTTTCACACATATGTCACATGACAACATTACTGTCACTGTCACATAGAAGAACATAGAAGGTTCTGGAAGAATAATGTTATATAACATGTTTAACACATGTTGATCTTAAAGGCAAACACATGGCTATTTAGGGTAGGCTAGAAGTAGTTAGCATAGACCATGGAGTTTGAGTATATAAGGTAGACAATTCTGTACAGAGTTCTCTATTGAGTTTTCTTATGTTAACCTAATACAAGATTCTATTCATTGACCTGCTCTAAGGTCTTTGAATTGTAACAAGAATGGTCTTCTTAGACTAAAATAATATACTCTTTTCTTAGGTTAAAAGTAGTCAGTAGATGGTATAAGGTGGGACAGAAAAAGAGCCTATTAGTACCTACAGAGATTGCATCTAGTTCAGAATACAAGTTGGAGAGTGAGGCCAATACAATTTTCTCTCCACTACTAATATATACATCATCTTCTCCCACACTACCACCATTATCAACATTATCAATCAATTCTCCCCCTCTTATCACATTATGAGTCAACACAACTTATATGCAATAATTAGACAACAGCAAGCACAGTTGGCAGCAATAAAGATATAGATACAAGCCCTGATTGCAGGAAGAGGGGTGGAAGAGTCCAATACAGGATCCCACATAGAGGTGGCCAAGCCACCAGTTTTCAATAGAGAAGTAGAGAAGATAGGAGAATTCATAACAGCATGTAGATTATATTTGAAGATGAAGATGAGAGAGGCAATGGTAGAGGAACAAATCTAATGGATTCTGTTATATGTACAGAGAGGATCAGCAGATGTGTAGAAGAAGAATATGTTGGAAGATTTGGAGGCAGGAGAAATAGAATGTGAATTAGCAGGGGAATTTTTGGCAGGATTGAAAAAGAAGTTTGGAGGAGGAGATGAGAAGACGGTGAAGGTGGCAGAGTTGAGGAAATTAGAACAAGGAGGGAGAACAATGGAGGAATTTGTACAAGAATTCAGAAGAGCAGTGAGAGGAAGTAGATATGAAGGAAGGCTACTAGTGGAAGAGTTTAAGAGAGGAATGAGTGGAGTGATTAGGAGAAAGTTGATGGAGGTAGAAAGGCCTCCAACAAGTATTGAACAGTAGTACAAATGTGTCACTAATTTAGATAAACATTAAAGGGAGAGCAAAAGAGAAGAAGAGAGGTTAAGAGAAAGATGAGAACAGGTGGCACTGGCTTCTAGACTACAACAAGTGTCATGACCTCAAGTGTGGCCAAGAAGGCAAGAAATGTCCCAATAGTGGGTTCAAGCAGGACCTGATCCAATAAAGGGAATAGAGAGAGCAAATGCAGAAATGGTATACCCCTAACAGAGGGTAGAGTTGGCCCAACACAATCTATATGCCATAGATGTGAATAGGAGGGAGAACTGGAATTGTTATAACTGTGGGGGTTTTGGACACTTGGCAAAGCATTGTAAAAATAGGGGAGTGGGAAATAGAATTAGGAATGGAAGAAGACTAGAATATGGGCAAAGATTGAAGATTAAGGAAAATGGACAAAGTAATTTAAATGAGGAGAGAGATCTAGTAGTCCTCAACTAGGTCTCAGTAATAACAGGTTTGCAGTGCTCTCTAGAATAATGGACAATATATCTGTATACAATCTTGATAATGAGGACATGTTAAGAGAAATCACAGTGAAAATAGAGTTGGAAAGAATCAATATGCAAGAAGGAGTAACAGTGGAAGCATTGTTGGATAGCAGGGCTACAGGACTAGTGATGAGTTCAAAGTTCACAATAAAACAGGGGTTTAAGTTGAAGAAAATAGAAAACCCAATTTATGTAAGAAATATGGATAGAACATTGAATAAAGAGAGACCAATAGAAAACACAGTGAAAGTTAACATTTATTATCAAGAATATAGGGAGAGAATAGAGATAGATGTAATAGGAGGTCAGAAGTGGAATGTAATTTTGGGAATGCCATAGCCAGCTTACCACAATCCTGAGATTGACTGAAGGACAGGGGAGGTGAAAATAACAAGGTGCCCAGAAGAATGTGGAAAGCAGTGGAGGCCAAAACAGAGGAAGTCAGGATAGCAAAAGCAGAAGGAAGAGGAAAAGAAAGAAGAAGAAGGAAAGAAATGAGAAGAGAGAGAGGAAAAGAGGAAGAAAGAAAAGAAAAGGGAAAAGAAACCAAAAACAATGGATATAAAAAATATAGTAGAAGAATGGGAGATTTGGGATGACAAAGAAGAAGTAGCAAAGTCCAAAGAGGAAGCAAAGAGGTTGGTGCCAGAGCACTTTCATAAGTGGATCCATATATTTGGAAAGAAGCAGTCAGAAAGAATGTCCACCAGAAAGCTATGGGATCATGTAATAGAGACAAAGGAGAGGTTTGCACTAAGGAAAGGAAAGATGTACCCATTATTGAGAGAAAAGAGAGAAGAGGTATGTGAGTTCATCAATGAAGAATTGAGGAAGGGGTATATTAGACTCTCAAAATTGCCTCAAATAGCACCAGTGTTTTTTGTAGGAAAGAAGAACAGTAAAAAGCATATGGTACAGAACTATCAGTATTTAAACAAATGGACAATTAAAAATAATTATCCTTTACTCTTAATTTCTGATATCATAGAAAACATAGGTACAAATAAAGTATTTAATAAGTTAGATTTACGGTAGGAGTATAATAATATATAGATAAAGAAAGGAAATAAGTGAAAGGCAGCATTCACAATACCAGAAGGGTCATTTGAACCAACTGTGATGTTTTTTGGTTTAACCAATTCACCAGCAACATTCCAGACCATGATGATCATAAATGAGATTCTTTGGGACTTAATCAACACTGGGAAAGTAGCAAGTTTTATCGACAATGTAATAGTAGGAACAGAGGAGGAGACAGGATATGATGAGATAGTGGAAGAAGTAGTAAAGAGGTTAGTAGAGAATGATTATAATGTGATAGTCACTTGCTTTCTCTTTGTATTATCCAGAATCACAATCTTAGGTCATAAAACAGAGGTCTTCTCCAACTGGTAGTATAGTAGTATGAAGTATGTATGGTGATCTTATTCTCTAGAATTATTTCTAAATTACCTATAGGTAAGTGTGTTAAAAGATTGATAGGGCTTAGTAATCTGAGGTCAGTGTTATATACTGAGATTTCATATTATCATTAAGTTGAATATCTATCTCATGATTTCCTGCTATGTGATGTATGAAATTATTTAACAATATAATATGAATTTGGATGATCTATAATTTACTATTGAATAAACACACTTATTAATACTCATGCTGTGATTAGTACAGCATAACTAGGTGGTGATACACAGTGCTCACAGTGAATTGCTCAAGTATCATCTATTTATATATTTATACTAGTATTATCAGAGTTGTTATCAAGTGTAGTTCACACTAAGAGAAGAAGTCTGTAGAATTGGCTCAGAAAGGCATTTGAGTATGGAAACTCTGTAAATTGGGCTTGGTGATATAGACTTGTTAAAATGACCTTGGCTTCAGCTTATATGCTATACCATCTATTTGTCATGTGGTCACAAATTCAGATGAATAGATAAAGTTTGAAGTGGAAGTAAGTAAGTGTTAATAGCAGTATATCACTATTGAACACCAGAAATTAAGTTCAATAGGAATTATCTTTGTTAATTATCAAACTAGCAAATTATAGTATAACTCTAGTTTTATATACAAGTTAAATATATAGAAGATGCTTGGAGTTTCAGTATATTGCCTTAAATAGAGGTTTTAGTAGTGAAATACTAATAAGAGTAAACTCTGTTATGGAAGGCTGATTTTAGAAAAAAGTATCATCACTATAGGAGACTAGATATTTTGGCTTGTTATATCACCACTAGAAGAATATATTATAAAAAAGAATAGCCATCATAGAAGATAAACTTATTTCCAAGGTATTATGATGACAATATTGCCATGAAGACTTATCTTTGAAATAGTAGACTTGATATATAATAGTTGTAAACATTGGACTTGGTTTTATTTTCTTTTATTTCTCTTTTATTTTTTTATTTTTGGTTTTTATTTTCACTTTTCTTTATTTTGAACTTAGACAAGGAAGTGTGATGTGATGGTCACATATGTAACAGTCATAAATCACATGATCACATAACACAAAAAAGATTATAGAAGGTTCTAGAATAAATAATGTCATATAATATAGTAACAGCATGTTGGCCTTATAGAAAGCACATAAACTTTAGATAGTTTATAATATATAAAATGGATTGAAAACTTAAGTTATAATACTTATCTAGCTTTCTACTAATAAATCTCATTATATTGGTAATTAGTTGTTAGTTGTCTATACTGCACTATATTGTTGTGTATTTGTTTCTTCTAACAGATTATAGGCTGCAGTTATTTATTATAGAATACTTTAATACTTTATTTTTTTTCTATTTTTTAATATACTAATACCTATGAGAAGGGATCTGACTGAAGTCACATGATAACAATATCACTAGAATATGTGATCAAAATTATATTATCCTCTCTTATAATTTTTTATTGGTTTTGGCTGGTATTAAAAAGTTATCTATATAGTTTGCAAGTACTCCTTTATACAATAGTTCTTGGAATATGCTGTTCATCATTCTTTGGAATGTTTCTAGTGAATTGTATAGCCAAAAATACATGACTTCTGGTTTGAATAATCGCTTTTTCATCAAAAATACTACTTTCTATTTATCTCCTTCTTTGATTTGTATATTGTTGTATCTCTAGATAAAGTCCAACTTGTTAAAGTATCTTGTATCTTTGATTTTATCAATTACTTTTCCAATTAATGGTATCAGTGTCTTGTTTTTTATTGTATGTTAATTTAGCTTTCTGTAGTCCTATACTAATTGCAAAGGTTTATTCTTCTTTGGAATATAGGAACATGATGCTACATATCTTGAGCTTGATTTCATAATTAATCCTATCTTGAGTCGTTTGTCAAACTATTGGTTTAGAGCATTGCATAGATCTTAGTATTTAGCTTTTTGGATGCATCTTCTAATAGGTTAATTTTATGATCACATTCTTATATTTTTATCAAATTTTCAAATCTTTTTGTTGAATAAGTGTATAAAAGACCAAATATATTATAGTAAATCTTCTGTGTTCATTGGATCTGTTTTATTTCATATTTTCTGATGCCTATTATTTATTTATTCTATTGGTGTAATTCTTCTGGTTCTTGATTTTTAAAAAATATTCTAATGCTGTATTTTGCATTCTTTTGGAAATTTTGTAAACTGTATTATCCTTTGGTCTCATTTTAATTCTGGATTATATTTGACCAACTAGTCATGTCCTAATAATATATATATGCTGCTTGAGTCCATTACTACTATATCTATTGATTTTCAGTTCTAATGGTACAAACTGAGTTACTTTGTGATTCTCACTTTTGGTTCCATATACTTAAAAGTATCAAATGGTCTGGGTATTGGTGTCATTTTAATCTATTCCTTCTTTACTAGTTGTCCATCTATATCTATATAGGTATATTCTGAGTTGATATTATAGCCCAAACTCTGAAACATGTCTGAAACATGTTTATCTTTAATACAGTCATTTTTGCATAAAAAAACTGTGGTTATTCAGCCTTAGTTGTATCAAAATCCTGTCAGTGTTTTAGTCTTTTATAATGGACTTACTTCCATCAAAATCCCTGTATTTTTACACAGAGTTTTCTTCTATCCAGTTAGAGATCATTTTTAGTATTTTATTATATGAAAAATTTACTTAGAGATCTATTTTCATTACTCCTTTAGTTTAATTATATATTTACAACTAGTAGTTACTCTATGATAGCTAGCCTGCCTGATAATTAACTAAAGTTGACACCAAACTCCAGTATCAATAGTGATATACTTACTCTTCTTCTTATAACTTCTAATTCCTTCTTCCAAGGCCTTCTTCTAAGATTGCAACCATGTAGCTTATAAGAAGTACAACATATAAGTTAAGACCAAGATTTTTCTGGAAAGTCTGTATATCTGTTACAATCTTAAACTTGGCTCCAGTTACAACCTAGGCAAAGACTTGAGTAAGAGTAAGGGATGAAGTCAATTGGTAAAGCATAAGAATACAAAGTAGTATCTATAGCTATATATATCTATAACCATAAGTAATATATATGTTAGTACATGAGAAAGATATGAGGAACTAGCAAGGAAAATATAATAAAAGTTTAACTACTATATAAGGCACTGACTTATTATATATGTGGCTAGTGCACAGCACAGTTAATCATTGAGTCATGAAAAAACAACCCTAACACCTATTGTCCATAAATGAACTATCTTGTAAATATGAGGTATCAATTATAACAATATCCATTGGATTTAACACATTCTTATACTTGTCAAAACTCTACATCTTCTTTGGACTTTTACTCTTTAAGTGTGGACTATGCTTAACAGTTGACTAGTGTTTTAAACCATAGTTCTTTTCCATTTAATATCTTTATATTTGTACATGTATTAAGTTCTCTTTTCTTGTTATCTACTTATTGATGAATAACATATTCATATTGAATTTTCAGGGAATTACTATATACAAAGGTTTATTGTACTATACCTACTTTAAACCTTTGACAAAACCTACTTCTTTTGTTATTGTTATCTTTATCCTTGTCCTCTGAGTTTTCTTGTGTACTCCTATTCTTTGTCTTTTGTCCCAATATTATAATGACCTTAAGCTTGAGCTCAGGTTGCAACTAAGACGAAGACTTGAGGAAGAATAAGGGAGATTGTATAAGTGGTAAAGCGTAAGGATACAGGATTGTATCTACACTATATATACTACTAGTCCAAAGAACCATGAGGTGTACATGAGGTGTAATACATGAGGATATTGTGAAGAGACAATGAGGATCAGGCTAGGTTGTGACACCTACTACATGAGGCACTGACTGAGACTACTTCAGCACAGCCAATCATTGTTGTCATACCCTTCGCCCATGTCCATGTTGTCCCCAAGAGGCATCGATTATAACAAATATTTTGCCATATGTTTGTATATGTTGCATTTAAAGTACCTAGGCTTTTATTCTTTGTTATAATTATCTTTAGCTTTTCCAATATCTACAGACAATTCTTCTTATCTTTATTTTATAGATTTATATTCTTGTTCTACTGATATAATTGCTATATTCCACTTCTTGAGTAACTCTGGTACTATAATAGGTAGATACTCTAATACTGTTTTGATAATACTGCTCCTAACATTCTTTTTCAACAAAAAGATAGCATGAGTATTATTGGTTTCAGCCTTTATAACTAATGCTTCAAATTTTATCATAAAGTTGGTGATATGCTTTTTTTCTTATTGGAAGGTTTTGATCTTTCATTTAGTGTCTGCTGCTTTGCTTTTATCACTAAATGCTATTTTGATCTCTTTAACAAATTTATCCTAATTCTCAGTATTGTCATAGTCTTTAATTTAATTAATTTTCTTCTAAGCATAAATACCAGCTATTCTCTCTCTAAGTTAGGCTAATATTGTGGCAATATTTTTCAGACCACAAGATGTAGTAGGATATCCATAGAACCTCAAATCTATGAATATGGATAATGGTTCAAAAGCTAACAATAGAATGGGATGTTTTGTATGTAGGAAATCAGAATATATTAACAAAGAGCTGCTGGTATAGAGACAGACATCTAAGAATAGTCTCTCACCAAAGAAGCCAAGAATTGTTGAATAACAATACAAATAGAGGGATGAGAAGTAAGATATAAATTTAAACCCTTATGAAAAATATAGATAAAGATTGAGATAGAAAAAGTCAATATCCATAAATAATTGGCAAGCAAAGTACTCCTGGATTCTGAAGCAGTGAAACTTTTAATTTGTTCTGGCTTTGCAAAAGAATATAGTTTTCAACTTGTACTAGTAAAAAATATAAATAGTACTTATAACAAAGGAGAAATAATTAAGTATGAAGCAGATATTTTTCTTTACTTCCAAAAACATATAGGGAGAGTAAGTCAAATATATACAACATTAGAAAATGTGATATATATTAGAGTTAAAGTTAATAAATTCTATTTATTTTATTTTCATTTTTATTTTTATTTATTTTCTTATTTAGGACTTAGAGTTAGGATATGTCACAGTTGCAATCACACAATTATATAACATAATAGAAAGTTTTAGGAGTATAATGTTATGTTATACTATATATTAATAGTATGTAATATGCATGGTCTTTAGAATAGGTTAATATTCATATAATACAGACCACTAGCTTAGCATATATAAGGTAAATACATTCTATTTAGAACTTTATCAAGTTCTCTCATATTACTCAATATAAGAGTATATTTTATTTTAACTTTGAAATTTGAGTTATAATAAATATAGATAGAAGAAGAAAATGTTATAATTATGGAGAATTTGGGTAGAGTTGAAGATGGTGGACTTTATTATATTTTTCATTTTATTTTCTTATTTTGAACTTAAAGTTAGAGGTTAGTGTGATATCATATATAACTATTACAAATTATCTCACAATATGATACTATGTCATATATCCATCACATGTCACTATCACTGTTACATAATCATATAACACAAAAGAATATAAAAGATTCTAGATATCAGAGTTGTAAACTATAAACTCTATTTTATTTTCTTATTTTATTTTATATTTTATTCTATTCATGATTTATGGCTGGGGAGTGTGATGTCACTGTCACTGTCACAAATTTTACACAATAATATGATACAGAGAAGTTCATAGAGAGTTCTGGAATAAATAATATTATATAATATAACAATAATATATTAGCTTTATAAAAAGTATATGTATTTCAGAGTAGGGCAGTTATAGTGTGTACGCAGACTATAGTCTGTGGTATATAAGGTAGATTAGTTTGTACTTAGAACTTTATTGAGTTCTCTTATGATTACTTAATTTAAAGTATTCTTTGATCTAACTCTTTAAACTTGAAATTATAATACTAAAACAATGATATTATTACTTTAAAGTTTAAGTCATAATAGGGTTATCTTACAATATTCTTAATATATCCAGACATAAAAGAATACTCTTAGAACAAAAAGTATTAATAAAAGTTACTAAATAAAGTTTAGTAGTTACTCTAGTACTAGTCATATCATTATAGACTAGTTAGTATAAAACTACTCAATACTACTTGAATAGTTCCAGAATTCTATAATTAATGCCATAAGAAAAGAATGATCCAAGTATAGAGCAGACATGTTGTAGCAACTACTAGTCACAAAGACTAATAGCAATACTATAAGTAAATCTCAAGATAAATATCAAGTGGAGATCACAAGAGAACTTGACAAGGAGTTTCTAATATATTGCTATCTTATTTATACAATAGATATATAGTCTGTGCTAACAATAAATAACCCTATCCTAATGTTTATTTGTTATCTATGAGTATATCATATATATGCTATAAGGTAAACATGCTATTAACATACATCTTGATATTATCATTCTAGCTTCTTCTTTTAGAGTCTAGGCTTATGACTTCACATCATGTTATATGTCATGTGACCACAGCCATGTGCCTCTTCTTCAAAAATAAAAGAAATATAAAATTAAGAAAAATAGATAAAAGAAAAGAAAAATATTAGTGTCCAAGTGTACCATAACAAGAAAGCTAAGAAATGAGTTTGTTAAGAATAAAGTCTACTGCTATTCTAGCAGAGCCTAGAAAGTTAGTGATAAAAATAATGTGTTTAATATCCATACTAGTAGCCTTAGCAATATCTAGTCTTATAACAAACAACTCAGTATTAAAATAGCTGTCTAACTAGCTAAGGTTTTAAAGAATAGCATTTGTTATCCTAATCTTCATGAATATACAGTAGAGATAACCTGCATATTCTTAGGAGGTATAATACTTGCATTAGTGACAACAACAAGATGTCAAGATCATTAATAGTAGACTTCATTTTTATTTTCTCTTTTTATTTTATTTTATTATTCTTTTTCTTTTTCATTTATTTTCTATTTTTAGAACAACTCAGGTTAAGGTTCATCAGTCACGCTGTCACATCAGTCACAAAGTGATGGCATAGTCACATGATCGATTATGAGAGAAGAAAGTAAAAGGTTCTAGAATAAAGTGATGTCATACAGTATGGACAACACATGCTGGCCTCATGTCATACACATGGTCATTAGGGTAGGGTGCACAGTAGTGAGCATGGACCATGAGTAGTAGTATATAAGGTAGACTACGTTGTACTAGGAACTCTATTGAGTTCTCTTGTGTTACTCAATACAAGAGTTGTTTCATTACTTAATACTTTGAGCTTTGAATCATAACACAAGAGTGGAGAGAGAAGAGACTACTTTATAACAAAGATAGTTCAGAAACTTCAGATGAGCTATGTGATTGTTGAGACTTGAACAATTGTAGAAGTGGAAAGAGATGTATTAGGGAAGTTATCAAACAATCTACAATCTGGAGTTTTTGAAATTAAAAATAGTAGACTTTCTCATTTTATTTTTATTAGAAACTCAGAATTAGAGTTTAGTATGATATTACATAGCATGATAGAAGAGTGATATCTATTATAGAATAGTCATACATGTTATTGTTGCTATTACTGTCACATTGTCATATGGTACATAAAAGAGTATAGAAGGTTCTAGAACAAATAATATCATATAACATATATACTATATACTAATCTTATGTATAATGTATGGCCTTTAGATATAGATGAGCATGAACTATTAACCTAGCATGTAAAGCTAGATGCTCTATAATAAATACTTCTAGTTAAAAAGAATTGCTAGGCTTTAGATATAAAAAATATATTAGCTAGATGGGAAAAGCTTAGCTGTATATAGTATACCAAAGCCCACTGGTGTATTGTAAGCATACCAAACTTTTGTGGATGTATTCTTTATTTTTGAGTATTAGCTCTATACTGTTGACCTTCTTATACCCAATATACATAAAAAAATGACAAAAGTTTTTAAAACATCATCTAAAGTAAAATATTCTTTTTAAGACAAATTATATATATTTATCTTAGAGCAGTGTTTAGTTATTTAAGTAATCAGTAGACAATGTGAGATAAAACAAGAAAAAGGCCCACTAATAATTATAAAGATTTAGCCTAGTTCAGAATACAATTCTGAGAGTAATACTAGCACTGACTTCTCTCTATTACTATTATACATATCTTTATTCTCTATACTACTACCACTACTATTAGTAATACCATCACTAATTGATTCTCCTCTTCTTTATAATATAAGTCAATATAATCAAATTAAACAAGTACTTTTTCAACTAAGATAGCAAGATAGATAGGTAACAGCAATATAGATATAGATAGAGAGGTTTGTAGCAAAAGAGAAAATAACTCTAAGATCTGACACTGGACATCAAGCAGAGATAGCTAAGCTATCTTTATTTAATGGAGAATCTAGTATAGTAGTGGGTTTCATAACAGTATATAAGTTATATATATAAGAATAAGAATAAGAGGAATGTCATATCCTATTCTGGCTACATCTACCTCAATCCATAGATAATGTCTCTCCCTTATCTGCACTCCTTAATCTTTTCTAGTGTAGATTATTTGTTTCTATTTTACCTTAGACATTCTCACTGGATCTTTGCTAACTTTATAGATTTCCATATATATTATTCAAGGATATGTAAAATGTATCTAATAAAAAGTAACAGTAGAAAAATAAGTTTATTTATATAAAGAGAGCCAGCAGACATTTAGAAGAAGAATGTTTTGGAGAATTTAGAATTAGGATATTAGAGTTAAAGATAGTAAACTTAGTTTTTCTTAATATTTTTTCACATTTTTATTTTTATTTTTATTTATTTTATTATTTAGGACTTGAAGTTAAGGTTATAGTATAATATCCCTACTTATTCTCTTCTATTCTTAGCTTCCAATCTCTTTACAGAATATATAGTAGTATTTCACTATATATACAACATTAACTCACTCTCTTCTACATCTTTATACTTACACTTTTTCCATACAAATCCAATATTCTAATAGGAGCAATCATCATCAAATAATCTAATTATCTACTTTTATTTTGAATAACACAACATACATAGCTCAATAATATCTCTCTCAATCAATCTTAATATCTTACTTAAGTAAATAAGATGCTTAAACAAACCTTATTAGTACATTTTTCCAAATATGTAATTATACTAGTTATATTTTTTGTTGGAAAATAGTTTTTTTTTCACATCTTCAACAACATCATATATAATCTTTTCAGAAGTATTCCTAAAACTACAATCTAATGTTTCAACATCTAGATGTCTAATCACAATATTCATAAGATTAGAAACATTATACTTGACAATATAAGTTTTTACAATCTTGATATTGTCCCAAACATTAGCAGTAGCCAATAGGACAGTATCACCAGACTTATTATAAAAGATAGATCTGCCTTTATTGTCTCCTACTCTCAATCTAGACTAAATATTTTGTCTAGTAGAGAGAAGGTATATCTGTATTTCAGAAACATAAAGTACTCATCATAGTTTTGATACACTAATTTTACTAGTCTCTTTGTTAGGGTCAATGATTTTATATTCAATTAGAATAGTGCCCTAATCACTCATAAATAGTGTGTTTTGTCTTAACTCAACTATAATAACTTAGTGTCATGTCAGACTCAAATGGTGTAAAGTGGGTGGAAGCACTAGTATCCAACAATCATGTTTTCATAAAAGCTGTTATAAGCTTCTTTTTTACAGTTATACAAAAAGCATAGTGTTTTTTCATATTAATTTCTTTTGCCATTACAAACTTCTCTATTATAACTATTATATTAATGTATGATATTGTGTTGTCACATTTAAGCACAGTTTATATAGATTAGGTACACTGATTCAAGGAGTTTAGTGAATTACCAATTTATAAGAAAAGAAGGTTATTATCTCATAAAGTCTCATATAGAAGAAATTAGGCTCAGCAATCTAAAAAGCAAAGTTCCAATTACTAGAAATTTGAAATATAGCTCTTTTCTAGCAGTTAGTAAAGTCTGACATTAGACCAGATATTCCCATAAGAGCCTATAAATAAGCCTAAATAGCCTCAGCATTAGGTTGTCTATCCATTGACAAGTTTTCTAGTAAAGTGGAATTAAGAACAAATAGAGCTTAAGAGCCTACAAAGTTTCTTCTAGTAGTCTCATTTATATCAGTGGTCTGAGGATGTGTCAAAGCATTCAGCATATATTTAGCAGTAAAGACAGCCTCAGGATAGGTGATCAGAGCAAGAGCTAATTTAATATAGATCTCTTAAAAGAAGTAATTAGCAGGACTAGTAAGCTTAGAAAGAGTAGTAGCAAAGTTAGGCATTGCTATGGTAAAGATAAATTATGGAGCAAATATAGTCAGCTAGAGCACAAGTATTCAACCCAACCATATTACAAACTCAAGTCTTTAGAGTGAAACAAGTAAATGAATCTTGTATTAGAGTTAATATAAAAGAACTCAATAGAGAACTCTGTATAGAACTGTTTACCTTATATACTAAACTATGATGGTCCATGCTACTACTTCTCTAGCCTACCCTAAATGACTATATATTTATCTTAAGGTCAACATATGTTGCACATATTGTATAATATTATCTTTCCAGAACCTTTTATATCTTTCTCTGTGACCTTGTGACTTGTGACAATTACTGTGACCATGTCATCTGGTGTGACTTATGTGTGACAGTGTGATAATGATATCACTCTAACCCTAACCCTAGATCTGAATAAAGAAAACTAAAAGAAAAAAAAAAAGAAAAGGGAATTTAAATGAAAAAGCTAGCATCCAAGCTTTGTATATCTGACAATACATGTGTTAGCAATATTGATGAAATTGTTTAAACAAATATCATCTTTGACAATCACTTTGAGATATTTCCAAGATACTTTATCTAGACTAGGTATTAATAACTCTAGTATTCTTGAATTCTTCAGTGAAAAAAGAGGCCCATATTAATACAGACCTAGATAGGATTTTGTTCAAAATGTCAGAGTTGATATGTTGATTTTGCACTGAGTTGAAAGATTAACAAAGTGCCTGCCATAGGTTGTTAAGCTCTATGCATAATTATCTATTATGCTATAAAGCTTTAATAGTTGGAATTTTTCACTTCTTGATCCAGTTCATGAGTTCCTAAGGTCTTCAGTTCCTTGATGCAATTTCTTGTATTTTGTTATCAAAAAATAAACATTTTGTCTTCTTGATAGTGCTCTTGAACATTTTCTAGTTGTCTAATATTCTGTACTTTGCTAGTTTGGCTTAACAATCCTTATTCCACCAAGCTTTGGAGTGTTTAGTAATATTGATGTATTTCAAGTGTTTATAACAAATGACATCTGATTTGTTTGTGAATTCTTGAACTGCAAGTTTGAGAGATTCTTTATTTATTAGTCATTTAATATTGATTTTCTTAATGGCATCTATGAGTTCAGTAATAAACTTGTCTTTCTCTTTGCTGTTCTTGATAATTGTGTGTCATTCATCTAGGACAAACTCTTCAATGATGAAAATGTCAACTGTCAATAGAGTATGATCCAATGAATATTGAAGTTTAGAATGAATAAATGGTATAGTTATCAATTTCTGAGAAATTTGGCCTGAGGAACATGAGATCAATGACAGAATTTACATCATTTGTGTTGTCTAAATATCTAGTAGGAACTTGAATAGTAGGATTTGATAATAAAAAATTCAATGAATCAGCAATATCACTAAGTAAATTGTTATGAGACAAATGAAAAAGAAACAGTGGATCCCAACTACTGTCTCTAATGTTAAAATCACCAGTCATGACTAAAATATTGCAGATATTTGCTTCAGTATCCTTGAGATACTTTAAAGCTGTTTGATTGGTATCAGAATAAATGTTAATCATGTAGTAAAAGTTACTGTTATTAAAGAAAGAAAAGCAACAAATATCTCTGTGATTAAAAATATCCTTATATAAAGAAAAATGTAGGTAAGAAAGACAAATATTGATATAGCAGATAACTCTAGGAGAATCATAGTTATTTAAGAGTGACCTGGAGAAAGTAATCTAGTCAGGATGATTGGAAGTGCCTACTAAGCTCTCTTCTTCTTCACTTAACAAACTAGAGATTGATTGAATAAATGACCAAGGTGGTTCTTGAATAAAGATAATATCAAACTCCTTATTGGATTCCAAAATCATGTTAGTGAGAAGCTTGTTCTTTTGAACATTTTGTGAAAAAATCTTAATGTTTTTAATAATCATGCTTAATCACCACTCACAATTGAGTGAGTCAACTGCCTTCTGATTTCTCAGAGTTCTTGATATTTTTTAGAGTGCTATTTCTTGTTGAATTGATGCTTCTAGAATAAACATACATTGGAATCAGCTTGATAATTGCCTTTGCTGTTTAGATACTTGAAGGTGTATAGACATAGTTCACTGTGTTTGGTTTCTAACCAAGATGTGTTTGTCTTGAAATTCACCTTGCAGCACCAAGTAAAGTGTTGATAATGTTTGGTTTTGTGCAGACCATTGCACTTGATACATCTTGAGCTCTAAGCTTTATAAGTGAAGATGGTGTGTTATTAGGAACAGACCAGTCACTAAACCAGTTATGCTAAAAGTGCACAATGTCAAGTTTGACATCTGACTAGTACTATATATACTTTATACTATATTCCTGACATGTATCCCTACTTCTAGCAATTTTTGTACTGAGAGACTCTAGGGTTCATATTTGTACCTTGAATGGTAGTAATATAGCTTTCTATGTTGAAGCACCTGTTAATCAAACATTTAGCATTGTTACCACTTTGGACATCCTATATGTCCAGTTATATAATCACCATATCTGATTTAGGCAATACTTTGATAATCTGAGGCTTTGAAGCAAGAAATACATTATTGAAAATGTGACTGTTCTTTAAAAATAATAGATATTTCTTACTTGATGTAAAATACTAATATGCCCATCAAATCTAGTGTAGTTAAGACTATTTTAAATAGGATTTTGACTAAGAGAGTTAAGAAGCTAAAATATTGTTAGAATCTATATTGTCAACATTTTTGACATAATTATCAATCATTTGAAGGTTTAATAGTAAAGCAACCTTATTTGTTATTATAATGATGCCATGTTAATTGATATAAACAAAGTCAGCCATGACTTCCAACTTGATATTTTTAAGTACTCTGTTCAAGTTAGTAAGATGCAAGCTGAATGCAGTAATGAACTTTGATTTGTTATCATTACTCATAGGAACAATAATTTACCTCCTAGAGAGATCTTTTATTGTCATGTTAATTCTAGGCTTTATCTTTCTAGAACCATTGATCAAATTGTAGATGTTTTTAATCTTCTTGGTTAAAAGATTAGGAAAGTTTTCTTTAAGCTTCAAGATGTCTTCAACTTTTGAAGCTGATGCTTGAGCAAATAATTTGGGCTTAGCCATTTCTTTTGTTTTGTTGTCTTTCTTCTTAAAAAATTTTGACTTCTCCAAAGTTTCTTTGGACAGTCTAGATGGGATTGTAGAAGGTATTTTAGTAACTTCTGTTTACTTATCCTTCTTCAAAGATTTGATCCTTTTGATAGGTTTGTTGATGTTGATGTTTTTGATTTTTAGAGTGAATTTGACACTACATTTTGTTTAAACATCTTGTTGTCATCAGCTGTAATCATATTCTATTCTTCTCTTTAGACTTCTATTCTTGATAAAGTTGGCCATGTATGAGAGAGAAGTAGATAAATTCTTAGTATTAATATCAAGAAATTTCATAGTTTCAAAGATATAAATGGGATAAGCTTCACTATCCCAAGCATTTAGTTTAGCTAGTTGGTTAACATCATAAGAGATCAAAGGATTTTTGATACCTTGAGTAGAACATGTGTATTAGTCTTATTCTTACCTTGTAGAGTAAGTGTATTATTTAGGACTGGAATCTCATTGTTAGCATATTATATCCCATTTTTAGAGCTATAGTTTATAGCCTTGTTGGCCAGAATGTTTCCTCCTACCTTAGGAGTAGTGTATGAAAGAGAGAAACTCTCACACACATTGATTTCTACCTATTTATCCCAAGATAGTTTTTTGCTTTGAATTTCCATTCTCTTATAGTATGAGATAGAAGATGTATTTGAATATGCTGAAACTGCTCTGGAATAGTTAATACTAGACAAAGCTGACCTTCTCCTAGGAGTGTTCATGTCCATATCCATGTTTGAAGTACTATGGACTATTGTATTGACTATGATTTCTTTGGTAGTACTAGAATTCAATGTATTTGCTACTTCTCTTAAGAATACTACCATATAAGATGGTAGTAAGAGTGAAAGAAGCATGTGTCATGTTACTTCTCTTACTCAAGTTCCAATTATGAAAATAAAATAGAAAATAGAAAACAAAAGAGAAATAAAAAACATAGGTATAACATACTTAACACATTACTAGATAAATAATAGTAGAAAGCTTGATCATACTAATAGTAGATACTGTGATATCTGCAATAATTTTTTTTCATTAGTTATGAAAGATGACTTCCTAATATTCTTTCATTTAGTAATAGTCTTTTCAATTCAATACCTAGCTATTAAGTGTAGTTTATACTTGGAAGAAGGAAATGTCAAGAACTACACAGATGAGGACAAATCAAGTGTAAGAACTTATCTATGACATGTGAAACATGAATGTTAAATGATCTTGGCTTCAGCTTATATACTGCACCTCTACATGTCATGTGTTATGAATCACGACTCAAAGGGTTAAGTCAAGAAACAACTCTTGTATTGGAGTAACACAAGAGAACTTGATAGAGTTCCTAATACAAAGTAGTCTACCTTATATACTATTCCCCATGGTCTGTGCTAGCCCTACCCTAGATGACCATGAGTATAACATGAGGTCAGCATGTGTTGTCTATGCTGTATGATATCACTTTGTTCCAGAACCTTCTACTTCCTTCTCCTAAGTCCTGTGATCAGTCTTGTGACTACGCCATCAATTCGTGACTGATGTGACAGCATGACTGATAAACCCTAACCCGAGTTGTTCTAAAAATAGAAAATTAAAAAGGAAAAAGAAAAGAAAAGAAAAGTAAAATAAAGTGAAAAGAGAAAATAAAATAAAGTCCACTGTCAACGATCTTGACATCATGTCACTTTAGTTGCAATTTCAAGATAAGTTTCACAATCAAGGATTACAGTGTACCTATCTGACTTAAATACTAGTACATGGTCACTAAGACAATAGCTGAGAAATGGAGGACACTAATGTCTGTAAATATTGTCCAGAATTCTATAGAGATCATCAAATGTGTTATATGATCAGTCACAGAGTGATTGACCATGAA
>JAJOHK020000724.1:0-20736 GCA_022457215.2 Leucocoprinus gongylophorus
TTTGTTGTTCCTTTTGTATCTCCCACATATGTGCAGATACCCCTTATTTGGGGCTTTTCAGCACAACTTAGTTTGTGAAAATCAGTCTACTAGTTGTAGAGATACAAGCTGAATGAAGTTTGTGACACTATTTCTATCACAGCTCCCATTAGATATGAGTTTTGATCATGTCATCTGTCAGAGCAGCTGTCAGGCTAATTTTAGAAGATAACTAATTATGTCACTATATTGATATATTTGTATCTCTATAAATACTTATCACTATAAGATATATTATATATCATTAGAAACAATTTGATGAGCACTTTCCAATGCAAGTTTGATCATGTAAATCTGTCTAGCTATTCATAAAATATTAGCAAACAAAGCTTTTACAATTGCTGATGGCCTAATATCTCAGTTGTTTGTTGTTTCTTTTGTATCTCCCACATATGTGCAGATAGCCCTTATTCAGGGCTTTCTAGCACAACTTAGTTTGTGAAAATCAGTCTACTGGTTATGGAGATACAAGCTAAATAAAGTTTGTAACATAGGAAAATAACCTTGTATAGGATTTATACAAGAGAACTCAATGGAGTTTTAGTTACAAAGTGTCTATCTTATATATACTTGACTAATGGTCTATGCTATACTAAACTTAGCTTACCCTAGAAAATATGTATACTATATACTATTCACATGTGATATAACATCATTGTTCTAGAACTTTCTATATCCTTCTATAATATGTAATCATATGATTATGACTTGTAATAGTATCATATAACAATTTGTAATATTCATATATAATATCATACTAATTCTAACTCTAAGTTCAAAATACAAAAATAATATAAATGGAAAATATAAATATGAAATGAAATGAAAATAAACAAAGTTCACTATCTTCAATTCTAACAGTAATGTATCTCAAAGACACTTCTCAAGTTAAATCTTACAACTGAAGATACCAGCTAATACTCACTTTGCTAACCTTTTCTAAGCTATTAAAACTCTCTAAAACTTATCCAAAAGTAATAGAAGATACTAACAATACTTACTCAATCTCAATAAAATAAAAATTAAACTGCTTACAAGTGGAGAAATTTAAATAGGAAATTTCTTTCTTACTATTCTCTACTTATAGCTTATATATTAGTCTAAAAATACAAAGAATGAAAATAGAGAATAGAAACTGAAACTATAGGAAAGACTGCTGAGATTTCACAAGCACATGGTTCTCTCTCTATTTGTAACCCAACATTAGCCTGATAGTTGTTTCCTACTCATGAGTACTAATTCCATTCCTTCTTAGTTATTCCTACCAGTTACCTCTACTTGCAAGCCTAGTCTAAACTTCTCTGGCTTCTAATCTATTGTGTTCCTGTCTTATTCTATTATTTAAATGTTTGTGGCTATACCAATTATGTTTACAAGTGCCCATACTTCATAACTAGTTTTTCACAAGTGCAATAATACTTCTTATTTCTAAAGACTGTTAGGGAATATTAGCAATATTGTAAGTCCAGATATACTCTATAGAGGCTTAGCTACACTTTTAGGCTTATTATTACCTATACTAGCTCCTGATAGACTGATAACTACCTCTATCTTATCCTGATCTCTGTTGTATAGTTTACTACAGTAATACTACAGTTGTAGATATTTATTGGTCAAGTGCATATACCATGTGCTTTGACCATTCTACTATAGTATATATAGTAGTGATATAATATCTTACCCAAATATCATCTAGAGTTCCTAGGCACTTATGACTTTTCAAGTAATACTAAAAGACCTTGTTTTCTTGAGACCTAGTTTGATTAATGGCTATTACACTATCTGTCAAGCAAAAACTTACTTAAAACTTAGTAAGAGTATGGTTTTTTGTGAAAGTGTTTTCTAGTATAACACCAATATAACAGTGAGTGTTGATTCTTTTTTTTCTAGCATTTCTACCTATTACTTTTACTCATAAGTTACTTCCTAGTCTATTCTTCCTTTAATCTTTCACTTTTTTGTTTTTGCTCATATTCTTATTCTTTTCAGGAGTAGGTAACATTGCTCTCTAGTATAATTCTAGTGTTTCTATTTATTTTATGAGTAGGTAACATCATTTTTTCTATATCTCTCTAGAAAACCATATTATAGCATGTTTTTGGTTATCACTGAGTGGCCCCTGTACACATGTGGGCTAGAGCATTAGATAACTAGGCATTTCACAATACTCTGCTAAGTCTGTTCTAATAAACTCCAAGTCCAAAGTCTAGTTTGCTCAACAGCTACCACATTATCTCTTGAGTTTAGAAGACTCAAATAGAATATTATTATTTTGCTGTAAATGTTTTTCTGGTATAACAGCAGTTGTTGTTGTATCTAGTAGGGTTTGGTTTTGTTCTATATTACTGTCTGAGTAGGCCTATAGGTAAGCTAGATGAACTGTCTCAAAGACCAGACCATAGTAATGGCTTACATGATAATAAAAACATGGTATTGCTCAAACCAAAGTATTTAGTAGTATAGACAATAGAAAAACTAGCATTCAAAGAAGAGAAACATAATCTTTTCATATATATTTGCTAGAGAAGTAGAATAGGTCAGCAAAAAGAACCAGTAGTCTATGCAGCTAGATAATCTCATTATTTAGCTTCCAAATCAATACAGTCTTCAGAATAGTCAGAGATGGACAGGTTACTTCTGTTTTAGGAAAAGATCTACTTCTCTGATATCTCAGACTTGTAGTAGCATATTATGTTTCTTCATTATGACATAAAGATTGCTGGGCATGCTAGATATTAGAAAATTCTGGAACTGGTGTTGCAAAGCTATTAGTAGCCCCAAATATCCAGATATATTAGTCAATATGTCAGCTCTTATAATCTATGCTTGCAAGTCAAATTTCTTTATTACTTGCTTCTCAAAAATTTACATTCATTTCCTGTATTAAATATAAGATAGAAGACTATTAGTGTCAACTTTGTTGTAAAACTTTTTAAGTTAGTATTAGATAAGGAATATGTTTGGAAGAGGAAACTATCTGTAGGAAAATTATGGAAGATGTTAGATGGAGTGTAGGAATATTATCCAATATGTATGGATATAAATTCTAAACAACCTTGACTTCAGTAATATGCTATACTTCTGTATATTACAGTAGTCATATTTAGGAAGAAAGTATTCATAAGAAGTTGAACATAAAGAAAGCCAGACTTTTGAGCATAGGCACCCAGAACAGTACACTACACTATACTAGTTAATTTTCAAGGTGAGAAACTATAAAGTACCTTTACATCTTAAATACCAGTACTCAGTAACTAAGATTATATCTGAGGATTAAAGAAGACATGTAACTACTCTGAGTATACTAAAGTTCTTAGAAATAGAGTTCTGAGCTTCATAGAAATCATGAGAAAACCATGTGATTAGTTATAGAGTGATTGAACATGAAATAGAACTAAGTATATCTGTACTAGAAGAGTATAAGTAAACAGAAAGAAAGATATTCTCTTCAACAGGTGTTTTGGGTATATCAGATATTAGGAAAGTATTATCCATAATAGATCAGATATGTTTGAATGGATATGAGATAGTTAGTAGAGTTTGACATAGTAATAATAGTAGTAGATTTAGTTTCAAAGAAAGCTTACTATTACAACTCAAAGTCCTTAGAGTTGGACAATAAGATAAAAATCTTGTATTAGAGTTTAACACAAGAGAACTTGATGGAATTCTTGGTACAATATATCTATCTTTATATACTAACTACTGATAGTTTGTACTTTACTTCTTTAACCTACCCTAAATGACTATGTGTTAGCTATAAGGTTAATATGTGTTGTGCATGTTGTATGACATCATTATTCTTGAACCTTCTTGTCAGAGTTCAAGACAGTGGACTCTAACTATTTTTATATTTTCTTTTCATATTTGTTATTTTCTTTTCTTTTATTTTTTATTTTGGAGACTTAGAGTTAGGGTTAATGTGACATCACTGTCATACTATTATATATCAGTCACAAGACAAGATCATGGTCACAATCACACAGTCACATGTCACATAGAAAAGCATAGAAAGTTTTAGAAGAATGATGTCATACAATGTTAGGTGTAGTTCACACTGGAATAGAAGTCCACAAGATGAACTCGGAGTTGTGCAGACTTGTGGAATGACCTTGGCTTCAGCTTATGTGCTACACTATCTGTCTGCCATGTGGTTGTAATTTCAGATAATAGGGAGAAGTCCAAGATGGGAGTGAGTGCTGATTGGTATGTTATCATTGAACACTGGAGATCAAGTTCAATAAGAATTATTTTCATTGATTATCAGACTAGTGAATTACAGTGTAACTACTAGTCTTATATACAAACAGATATTATAGAAGATACTCAGAGTTTCAGAGGTAAAGCCCCTATTATCCCAAGCAAAGATTTCAGTGTTGAGACACTAACAGGGATAACTCTGTTATAGAAGACTAAGTTGAATAGGAGTATCTCCACTATGGAAGACAGAATACCCAGATAGTTACAGCACTGCCATAAGACGTATTGTGAGAAAGGTGGCTACCATAGAAGGTAGACTTGTATAATTGGAAGATAATATTACTATGGGGATGTAATTTCTGGACAGGTGGACTTGCATATGATATACAGCATGTTTAACATATGTTGACCTTAAGGCAAACACATGGCTGTTTAGGATAGACTAGAAGTAGTTAGCATAGACCACAGAGTTTTAGTATATAAGGTAGACAATCCTGTACAGACAATCCTGTACAGAGCTCTCTATCGAGTTCTCTTGTATAAACTCTATACAAGATTCCTTTTCTTGACCCACTCTAAAGTCTTGAGATTATAACATTAGAACTCAATTACCATTACAAAGACAGCTCAACACCAAGCCCTCTTTTCCTTTACTCTCTATTCATCCTCGACCAAAGAGTAATACTACTCTTTAGTCAAGAAGATATTGCCAAACCCTAGGTATAAGAGATATACCAACCAGAAGGAGAAATTCTAGTTGTTTGTGTGCACCAAAGCCCACTGGTGCATTTCAGACATAATACCTTGTGTGGACATACTACATACTATTTTCTTGTATCAGCTTTGTACTACAGATCCTCTTGTGATCTGTCTATATAGAAAAATAGCAGCAGTTTTTAAAACACTACTTAGAGTAGAACAGTCTTCTTAGACCAAAATTATTAGCATTAGTAGCAGTAGAAAGTAGTCAGTAGAACAGTATAGGCAGAACAAGAAGAGGGCCTGCTATCACATATAGAGATTTCATTATTCAAGTATGAATTGGAAGGCGAGACCAGCATAGGTTCTGCACTTTCTCTATACACAGAATCTTCTCCTACACTACCACTACCATCACTATCACCAATCAACTCTCTCTCCTTATCACAATATAAGTCAATCCAACTACCTATTATGGTAACCACTAGTCACAAAGACCAATAATTACACAAGTCAGTAAATTTCTCAGTAGGATATCAAGTGGGGATTATAAGAGAATTCAACAAGGAATCCCCACTGTATTACTACTCTATTTATATAAATTACACATGGTCCATGCTACCAATAATTAAACCTGTCCTTATATCCATGCTTCATTCTCATATTCACCTCATGTCTTACTTAAGGCCACTATGTTGTATCTATGTGCCCTGACATTATCTTTTAGATTCTTTCACTATGTTCTAGGCCTATGATGTCACATCATGTGACATGTCATGTGACTGCAGTATCATATGCCTCTTCATCATCCAAAGTCAAAAAAGAAAAAGAAATAAAATTAATATAAAATCAGAAATATTAGATAAAAGAAAAATTGTTAGTGTCCAAAGTGTTCCATAACACTACCCTGCTATTATAAGGCAGCTTCAAGAACAAATCATAGCACTAATGTTATAAGTTGGTAGAGGAGCAGAAAGAGCAGTAGTGAGCACCAAGGTGGTAAGGCCACAAGTGTTCAATAGGACCCCATCAAAGGTCTCAGGTTTTGTGACAGTATACAGGCTATATATAAGAATGAAAATGAGAGAGGCAGCAGTGGAAGAACAGATTCAATGGGTATTGTCATATGTGTGGGGAGGATCAGTAGATGTATGGAAGAAGAATGTATTAGAGGATTTAGAAATAGGAATATTAGAATACAAGACTGTAGGAGAATTTTTGACAAATATCAGGAAAGAGTTTAGCCTAGAAGAGATGAAGAAGCCACAAAGGTAGCAGAATTAAGGAGATTAGAGTAGAAAAGAAAGACAATAGAGGAGTTTGTACAGAAATTTAAGAGAGCAATGTTATAATCAACACCTCCTGGATGTAGCATGAATATAGGCAAATAGTAATGACAATATGATTGGCTGTGCCACATGTCACTCAGTCAGCACCTCATGTAGTAGGTATACTGTCCTTGCTTCATCCTCATGTTCTATAACTCGTTCTCCTCATGTACTCTAGACACTTGCCTCATGGACTATCTATATATATAGCATAGATACTACTCTGTATTCCTTACACTTTACCAATTGAACTCTATCCCTATTCTTCCTCAAGTCTTTGCCTAAGTTGCAACCTGAACCAAGCCTAAGGTCGTAATATTTGGTAAAGTGTCACCAGGCTCACCTTGCAAGAAAGGTGCAGTGAAGAAACACAGAACAGCCAAAATGGCAGGACAAAGTAAAGATGCTATTGAAGCATTGGAAGAAATACTTGGATCACTAAGGATCACTGAAAACAACATGTCAAACAGAAGCACCAAACCAGCAACACCAGAGACAGACAGAATGTTGACAGCACCAGCACCAGCAGTATACAATGAGAGTGTACCAACAGAAACTATGGTCTCAGACCCAGGATGATTTGATGGAGACAGAACAAAATTTGAAGACTGGTGGAGGGGAATCCATTTATTCCTCAAGAGCAACAGAGTAGTTGCGGCCAATGAAAGGATTATAACAGTGTTAGCCTGACTTAGAGGGGGCATAGCAGGAATTTACACACAGAAAAAGATTGATCAATTAGAAGACACAGATGACACCCAGAGTTGGGAAGAGTTTGTCAAAGAGATCAAAACAGCATTTAGCAACAAGAGCAAAGCAGCAGATGCCAAATAGAAGATAGAAACATTCAAACAAGGCAGGAAACATATTGTGGACTTTATGATCAAATTTAAAGCATTAGCTATGAAGGTAGAAACAGACAATCTACATGTGATATTCTTATTAAAGAAGAACGTACAAACAGAAATCATCAAGACCATATTGGGATACCCACTAATGGCAGCACCTGATACACTCAAGGAGTGGAAGATGGCAATCACTATAGTAGGACAAGGATACAAATCTATGGAGAGTCGACATGACTATAAAACAAGCACAAGAACTACATTTGGAGGAAGAGGAGCACCTATGGACATAGGAAAATCCAGAAACAATTTTGACAAGAATGGAAAACCAAAATGCTTCAACTGCAATTTATATGGACATTTGGCCAAAGAATGCAGAAGGCCCAAAAAAGAAAGAGAGACAAAGAAATGCTATAAATGTGACAAACAAGGACACCTAGTCAAGGATTGTAAATCCAAACAGCTGATGAAAAATAGGAGAATTAAAGAAGATGATTCAGAAGATGAGAAAGAGAAGGGTTTTGTCGAAGGTTTGGAGTAGGCATAATACAACGAACCTTTGTACATAATAAATCCCAAAATTGATATATCATTCCAAACTGAAGGAATAACAAGGAAAGGGAATTAAAAATGCAAATTAACATCAAAACCAAGAATAGAAAAGAATTACGGCTACAGATACTGGTAGACTCTAGATGTACCCATACAGAAATTGATGAAAAATTGGTCAAAGAAGAAAGAATCAAGATGGAACTAATGGATAGATCCTTCAAAGTTTTCAATGTAAATGAAACAAAAAATAGAGAAGTCACCAGATTTGCGCCACTGGAAGTAGAAATCAACGGACACAAGGAATGAATCAATGCAGCAGTTACAGATCTAAATGGCATAGACATGTTCTTAGGATACGACTGGTTGGTAAAACACAACCCAGAAGTAAATTGGAACAAAGAAACTATAAAATTCACAAGATGCCCAAGAACTTGCAAGACGAACCACCAGGACATATTGTTTACATCAAATAGGAGGACACAAACAACGGAAAAGGACAAGGAACAACAGGAAATAGGAAAGAAACCAGATCCAATAAATCTAGAAGACCTTCCAGACTACATTTGTCCTTTCACCCATCTATTCAACAAAAAGAAATTTGAGAAACTACTGGATAGAAGAGAATAGGATCATAAAATCAATCTAACAGAGGACACACCCAAGGAACTTAATGCAAAGGCTTATGCAATGACAATAAAAGAAGATGAAGCATTAAACCAATAGTTGGATAAACAGTTAAAGGCAGGATTAATCAAGGAATCAAAGTCAAGATATGTAGCTCCTTGCTTTTATATTCCAAAGAAGGACAGATCTTTGTGATTGGTTCAAGACTATAAGAAACTAAATCAAGTCACTATCAAGGACAAGATACCACTACCATTAATAGGAGAAGTCATTGACAAGTTGAAAGAAGCCAAATATTTCAACAAGTTAGATTTAATCTGGGGATACAACAACATCAGGATAAAAGAAGGGGATGAATGGAAAGCAGCCTTTCTAATGAACAAAGGATTATTTGAACCTCAAGTGATGTACTTTGGATTGTGCAATTCCCCAGGAACATTTCAACAGATGATGAACAGCATATTCCAAGAATTGCTCCATGAAGGAGTATTGGCCAACTATATGGACAATTTTGTAATACCAGCAAAGGACATGAAGGAACTTGAAGAAAGAACAATTCAATTCCTCAAAAATCACAAAAAGACATAATTTATGTTTCAAACGATCCAAATGTGACTTTAACATGGAGGAAATACCAATACTAGGAGTCATTGTTGGGAAAGGTTAAGTTCAGATGGAAACCGACAAGGTCAAAGCAGTCAGGAAATGGAAAATACCCACCAAGACAAAAGAAGTAGAAAGCTTTCTGGGATTTGCTAATTTCTACAGACAGTTCATAAAGAATTTTAGTCATATGGCAAGACCTCTCAATGAACTCAAAGGAAAAAAAGAGTGGAAATGGGAAGAAGAACAACAGAAGGCTTTTGATAAGTTAAAGGACAAAAGAACAAGTCAACCAGTTCTCGCTCTTCCAAAGAGAGAAGGAAAATTCCAAGTAGAAACTGATGCATCAGGATATGCCATTGGAGGAGTTCTTTCGCAAGAACAAGATGGCAAATGGAAACCTATTGTATTTCTATTAAGAACAATGCAACCAGTGGAACGAAATTATGAGATCTATGACAAAGAATTATTGGCAATGGTGGAATCCATCACAAAATGGAGATAATATCTACTAAATGTCACAGAAACATTCAAAGTCTGGATGGATCATGAAAATCTCAAGTACTTTAGGGAACCACATAAACTCAATAGAAGACAAGCAAGGTGGTATCTGAAACTGCAAGACTACAATTTCATATTATGACATATTCCAGGAAAAACAAACACGAAAGCAGATATCTTGTCAAGAAAAGATCACATCAACACCACAAATGACAATAAAGACATACAAATGCTAAAAGATGAAATGTGGACTAGAAGACAAATATCAGCCAAAGTAAAGATAATATGAAGAAACCAAGTAGTAGAGGAAACCATTATATTGGAAGAAATCAGGAAGAACAAGACAAAAGAACAAGAAGTGTGTAAAGAACTGGAGAAGGAAGATGGCCAATCATTTGAAGAAGATGGGATAGTCTATGTAGATGGAAAAATCTACATACTAAATAACCAGAAAATCAGGGAAAGAATACTCCAGGAAAACCATGAACCAGTGAATATAGGACATCTAGGACAACAAATGATGATGAAATTGATAAAACAGAACTACTGGTGGCCAGAGATCAAAACAGATGTCAAGAAATATATTCAAGGATGTTTTAAGTGCCAACAGAACAAGATTAACATATGAAGAAGACAGAAGAATTACATCCTCTGAAGATACCAAAAGAACCATGGAAGAAAATCAGTATCAATATCATTGGACCATTATCAAAGTCAAACAGAAAGGATGCCATCGTGATCATTGTTGATCGATTCACAAAGATGATTCATCTTAAAGCAACAACAACAAATGTTTCATCTGAAGAAATTGCAAAAATATATTGGGACAAAATATGGAAATTACATGGAGTACCAAGAACTATTCTCAGTAATAGAGGACCTTAATTCACATCCAGATTTATGGAAGATCTCATGAAGGCATTAGAAACCAGAAGAATGTTATCAATAGCATATTATTCTCAAACAGATGGACAAACAGAATGAATCAATCAAGAAATTGGCATATTCCTATGACATTACATGAACTATCAACAGGACAACTGGACAGAATAGTTAGTAGCAGTAGAATTCCAATACAATGATAAAAAACATGCGGCCACAGGATAAACTCCATTTGAACTTAATTTCAGATGACACCCATAGAAAGGAGATATTACTGTGCAAACAGAATTTCCAAAGCTTGAAGAATTCTTGATTGGCTTACAAAGAAGTTGAGAAGAAGTAACCAAAGCTATAAAAGGAGCTCAAGAAACGATGAAGAAGCAGTTTGATAAAAAGAGAAGAAACCCACAAGGACTGTAAGAAGGAGAAAATGTATGGTTGGAAGCCAAGAACATTCATTCGAACAGACCCTCAAAGAAGTTGGACCAGAAAAGATATGGACCTTTTAAAATTCTAAAGGCAATTGGACAAGGAGCATTTCAACTAAAACTTCTAGAAAGATGGATGATATACAATGTGTTCAATGAAGACCTGCTAACACAATGTCAAGAACCATATTACAAAGGACAACACATGAAACTGGCACCACCTCCAGACATATCAATGAAAAAGAAGAGTACGAAGTGGAAGAAATTAGAAAGCATTGAAAGAAGGAATGGGGAACTCAATTCCTGGTATACTGGAAAGGATATGGAGATGAACATGATCAATGGATAGCAGAATCAGAGTTGTCTCATGCAAAAGGCATGATAGAAGACTATTGGGCAAGAATTTCGAGTTGAAATCTATAAAAAAGGGGGGGGTAAAACTCCATTTTGATAATTCAACACCCAACCATCAAATGATATGTCTTACTTGACCACCAACTACTTGACTGCACCCACCTCTCTGAACCCATATGTATCAAGGAAACTCAACAACATGGAAGAAGCAAGAATGATGAAGGAAGAAAGGAACAATTAAACAAAGATGTATCATAAGATATTGAAAGGATTGGAAGCAATGATAGATGTGCAGAAACAAGTGAGGGACATGATGAAGATAGCAGTGAAAACAAATACAACAATTACAGAGATGGAGGATACAATTTTAAAGGCCAGTACCAATAACTGGGTTATCAACACAACAAACATTACAGGGGTATCCAAAGACCTTCAATACTTAATTCAAAGTGACATGGAAAACTGGATATTTCAGATTCAATGGATGCTAGCCAATGAGTTGGATGCATATAAGAGAAAGGGGAATGTTTATGTGGAGGACAATATTAAAGAAATTCAAGAATTATTTAAAGAAGAAGAAAGCAAGAAGGAAAGAGGACATATAAAAGAAGAGGTTATATTGGTTAAACCATATGAGGTGTCCAAATCCAGTTCATTGATGACATTGACAATGAGTTTTATAACAGATGAAGTCAAAAACCTCCTAAAGTATATGAAGTTTGTACGGAGTCCAATGCAAATCCAATTATTCCAACCACCACCACATTACCAGTCTCTCAAATCCAGAGGAGAAAAAAACCCTGAATTTTGGAAAGAAGTTGCAATGGCCTTTGTGGATAAAAAACACAATACTGAAACAGCAAGAAACAGTTACTAAATCATCATGTTTTAAGGAGGTCCACTATATAAACCTTATTTTATAGCCATCAACAACAGAGAACAAGCTATTATCAGACCTAGTAAGAAAACAGTGGCTACATATGTGGTAGGAGAATTGGAGATCCTAATCTAATTCATGAGAACATGAATGCTAAAATGGAAGTATTATTACGATTGACACCTCCTGGATATAGCATGGATATGGGCAAAGGGTAATGACAACATGATTGGCTGTGCTGTATGTCACTCAGTCAGCACCTCATGTAGTAGGTGTACTGTCCTTGCTTCATCCTCATGTTCTATAACTCATTCTCCTCATGTACTCCAGATACTTGTCTCATAGACTATCTGTATATATAGCATAGATACTACTCTGTATTCTTTACACTTTACCAATTGAACTCTATCCCTATCCTTCCTCAAGTCTTTGCCTAAGTTGCAACCTGAGCCAAGCCTAAGGTTGTAACAAGCAATAAAAGAGAGCAAATATGAAGGGAGACTATTGGTAGAAGAGTTCAAGAGAGAAATGAACAGGATGATTAGAAGAAAGTTGATAGAGGTAGAAAGACCTCCAACAAGCATAAAACAGTGGTATGAATGTACCACTAACTTAGATCAACATTAGAGAGAAAGTAGGAAAGAGAAGAAGAGATTGAGAGGAAGAAGAAGAGAACAGGGAGCACTAGCACCAAGACAACAGGAGCTATGACTTCAAATGTGGCCAAGAAGACAAGAAAGATCTCAGCAGTAGGTTCAAGCAGAACCTGCTCCAATGGAGGGAGTAGAGAGAACAAATGTGGAAATGGTACACCTACAACAGAGAGTAGGGTTAGCCCAACATAACTCATATGCTATAGATGTGGATAGGAGAGAGAACCAGAATTGTTACAACTGTGGGGGTTTTGGGCATTTAGCTAAAAATTATAGGAACAAGAATAGTATTGGGAAGGGAAGAAGACTGAAATATAAGAGGAACAAGAATAATGGACAAAGAAGAATTGAAGAAGAAAACAGACAACAGAATTTAAATGGGAAGCGAGACTTAATACTCCTCAATTAAGTCTCAACAATAAGTACACAGTACTCAGTAGAGCAATGGACAATATACTCTGCTGTGATCTAAACAATGAGAAAGGACTAAGAGAAGTAACAGTGAAGATTGGTCTAGAAAAAGTAGACATACAAGAGGGAGTAATAGTAAAGGCATTATTGGATAGTAGAGCAACAGAGTTAGTAATGAGTTCAGAATTTTCAAGGAAGCAGGGATTCAAACTGAAGAAGATAGAAAGATCTATATATGTAAGAAATGTGGATGGTTTCTTTAAAAAGAAGGCTCCATTGAACATATGGTAAAAGCAAATATTTACCACCAAGGATACAGAGAAAGGATGGAAATAGATGTAATAAGAGGACAAAAATGGAGTATAATTTTGGGAATACCATAGTTGGCTCACCATAACCCTGAAATTGACTGGAGAATAGGAGAAGTAAAGATGACAAGATACTTATAAGAGTGTGAAATGCAGCGGAGGCCAAAGCAAGAGAAGTTAGAATGGCAGAAGCAGAAAGAGGAAGGAAAGAAATGAGAAGAGAAAGAACAAAGAAAAGAAGAAGAAAAAACCAAAGAAAGAAAAAAAAATAGAGATAAAAAAGATAGTGGAAGAATGGGAGATTTGGAATGAAGAAGAAGTGGCAAAGTCTGAAGAGAAAGCAAAGAAGTTGGTACCAGAGTGCTTCACAAGTGGATCCATGTATTTGGGAAGAAGCAGTCAGAAAGGATACCTACTAATCAGCTATGGGATCACACAATAGAGACAAAGGAGGGGTTTGCACCAAGGAAAGGAAAGGTATACCCATGATCAAGAGAGGAGAGGGAAGAGGTGTATGAGTTTATCAATGAACAATTGAGGAAAGGGTATATCAGACCCTCAAAATTGCCTCAAACAGCACCAGTGCTTTTTGTAGGAAAAAAGGACAGTAAGAAGTGTATAGTTCAGTATTTAAAAAAATGGACAATTAAAAATAATTATCTCTTACTTCTAATTTCTAACATTGTAGAAAACATAGGTACAAAGAAAGTATTTCCTAAATTAGATTTATAGTGGGGGTATAATAATGTATGGATAAAGGAAGAGGATGAGTGGAAGATGGCATTTATGACTCCAGAAGGGTCATTTGAACCAACAGTGATGTTCTTTGGACTAACAAACTCATCTGTGATGTTCCAGACCATAATAAATGAGATCCTTAGAAATCTAATCAATACTGGGGAAGTAGCGAGTTTTATAGATGATGTAATAGTAGGAATAGAGGAAGAAAAGAGATATGATGAAGTAGTAGAAGAAGTAGTAAGGAGATTGGCAGAAAATAACTTGTATGTGAAGCCAGAGAAGTGTAAGTGGAAGGTAAAGGAAGTAGGATTTCTAAAAGTAATAATAGGACTAGAAGGAATCAAGATGGAGAAGGAGAAGATAAAAAGAGTATTGGATTGGCTGACTCCAAAAGGGATCAAGGATGTACAAAAGTTTTTAGGACTAGCAAATTACTATTGCCAGTTCATTAAAGATTTTGCATCTATAGCAAGACTACTACACGACATAGTGAAAAAAGATCAGAAGTAGAAATGAACAGAAAGACAGAAAGGAACATTTAGGGAGTTAAAGAAGATGTTTACAAAAGAACTGGTGTTAGCAACACCAGATCTAGACAAAAAAATAAGAATGGAAGTAGATGTATCAGACTATGCTATGGAAGGGGTATTATCTATGAAATGTGAAGATGGGAAATGGAGGCCAGTGGCATTTCTCTCAAAATCTTTAAATGAGACTGAGAGGAATTATGAAATCCATGATAAGGAGATACTAGCAGTGATAAGAGGATTAGAAAACTGGAGACATTTGTTAGAAGATGCAAAGATCAAGTTTGAGGTCTAGACAGATCACAAGAACTTAGAGTACTTCATGAAAGTACAGAAGTTAAACCAAAAACAAGCTCATTGGGCATTATACCTGTCTAAGTTTGATTTCACTCTAAAGCATGTACCAGATACAAAAATAGAGAAAGTGGATGGACTTAACAGGAGACCAGACTGGAAAGTAGAAATAGAAAATAACAATAATAATCAGATACTAATTAAAGAACAATGGATTTGTAACTTAGCAGAAGTAGTAATAGAAGGACCTGAAGTAGATATAGTAGAAAAAATAAAAAAAGCTAAGAGTAAGAATGAAAAAGTAGTTAGAATAGTAGAGGAGATGAAGAAGGCAGGAGTGAAGATATTACAAGGAGACAAATGACAGATTGACAGAGAATTAGTATTGAAGAAAGAGAAGGTATATGTGCCAAGAGATGAGGAGCTAAGGGTGGAGATAATCTAGTTACATCATGATATATCGGTAGCAGGACATAAAAGAAGGTGGAAAATAATGGAGTTGGTGACAAGGAATTATTGGTGGCCAGGAGTAACAAGGAATATAGGGAAATATGTGGAAGAATGTGATATGTGTTAGAGAATGAAAAATAGAACAGAGAAAGTAACAGAAAAGTTGAAGTTGAGTAGAGTACTAGAGAAACCATAGACACATCTAACAGTTAACTTTGTTACTAAGTTACCATTAGTAGCTGGAAAAGATGCAATCCTAGGAGTCTGTGAAATGTTGTCCAAAATGACTCATTTTGTAGCAACAACAGAGGGAATATCAGCAGAAGGACTGGTGAGATTGTTTATGGATAATATATGGAAATTGTATGGGTTACCAGAGAGTATAGTGTCAGATAGGGAACCACAGTTTGCAGTGGAGTTAACAAAGGAGTTGAATAGAGTGTTGGGAATCAAAACTAAGTTGTTGACATCCTTTCATCCACAGACAGATGGACAAACTGAATGAATGAACCAAGAGCTAGAACAATATCTTTGATTTTTTGTAGATCATAGACAAAAGAACTGGCTAGAATGGCTAGTGCCAGTAGAATTTGCAATCAATAACAAAACATATTCAACAACAAAGATTTCTCCATTCATAGCAAATTATGGAAGGAAGTTGAGAATGAGAGCAGATATCAGAAAGAAGGGAAAAGTGAAGAAAGTGACAGAGTTCATAGAGAGAATGAAGAAGGTGCAAGAAGAAGCAGGGGCAGCATTGAGGAGGGTGCAAGAAGAAATGAAACAACAAGCAGATAGAGAAAGAAGGGAGATAAGATAATGTTAAGTATGAAAGATCTGGTGTTTAAAGAAAGACTGGCAAAGAAACTAGGGGACCAATATGTGGGCCTATATATCATTGATGAAGTAGTATCTACTAATGTGGTCAAATTATGACTGTCAACCTCAATAAGAATTCATCCAGTTGTAAATGTCAGTCGAGTAGTATGATATAGAGAACAAGTAAAGACACAGAAAATAGAAGAAGTAAAACCAATTGAAGTAGAAGATGTTGAAGAATAAGAGGTAGAAAAAATTTTAAACAAAAGGAAAATAAGAGGAGTAGTAAAGTACTTGGTGCAATGGAAGGGGTTTATGGTGGAACATGATACATGGAAGAAGGAGGATGATTTGGGAAATGTGAAAGAAGCTGCAACTGAGTTCAAGAGGAGGATGAATGCAGAAGTAAGATGATAGGAGAGATTGGATATGGCAGAAGAAAAAGATTTTAGAAAGGGAGAATTACCAGGAAAATATACAGCATCTTTACTATATAGATAGGATGATGGACAGTTTGAGGAGGAATATTTGAGAAAGTTGGAGAGGAACTGGTGAAAATGGAAATCAGTTTCTCTGGAGGAGAAACCTTGAAGGAGGGGTAATGTCAGAGTTCAAGGTAGTAGACTCTAACTATTTTATGTTTTCTTTTCTCATTTGTTATTTCCGTTTATTTCATTTTTTATTTTGGGAACTTAGGATTAGGATTAACATGACATCACTGTCACAACATCACACATCAGTCACAAGACAAGGTCATGGTCACAATCACACAGTCATGTGTCACATGAAAAAAGCATAGAAGGTTCTAAAAAGATGATATCATACAACATGTTTAATACATGTTGATCTTAAGGCAAACACATGGCTGTTTAGGGTAGGCTAGAAGTAGTTAGCACAGACCATGGAGTTTTAGTATATAAGATAGACAATCCTGTACAGAGCTCTCTATTGAGTTCTCTTGTCTAAACCTTATACAAGATTTCTTTTCTTGATCTACTCTAAGGTTTTGAGATTGTAATACTTCTATTATGTTCTTTGTGGCCTTGTAACTATGTGACTGTTACTGTGACTGTGTCAGGTAATGTGACTGTTGTATGACAGTATAATTGTAATATTATGCTAAACTCTAACCCTAGTTTCAAAAATAGAAAGAAAATTAAAAAGAAAATATTAAAAAAATAAAAAGATATTAGAAAAACTTGAGTCCAAGCTTTGTAATTCTGACACTTACTTCATTCCACTCATATAATAGTCACTGTGAAGAGTGCTGCAAGGCTCTTTCTACACTATGTATAGAAACTTTATAGTCTTTCCAATCACATAGTCTTAGACTAAAAACTACAGTTTATTATGTTCTTCACTAAAAAGTTATACTAATTATTTAGTATTGAAATAGTATTGTTTATAGTTTTTATGGTCTAGTACTTCTAGATAAATAGGCAAATAGAGTAAGTAAACCAAAAGCTCAAGCTGTACTTGCAGATATTCATTAATAAATAGTAAAGCAACTGACAAGATCTTCTCCTACTGGTAAAGTTTTAGTACAATAACCATATATACTTTTCTATATAGCAACTGCTGTTTCTTTTTAACATTAGGCATCTACTGTAAATGGAATTTGAGCCTTACCAAAGAAGATTCAAATTAGAGAGTATCTTAAAATTTACTAATTGTATAAAGTTTATCATCTGTAAGTCTCAAAAAGACATAGCAAAATATTACAATCAAAGATATATTTCCATTCCAGTATTCCATCCTAATAACAAGATGTTCCTAGACTTCTCTAACATTCATATAATATATTTCTCCACCAAGTTATCACATCATCTTAAATCCTATATGGTGGAAAAGTAAGTTAGATCCATATTATACTATCTCATACTCCTCTCTGCATTATAAAGATTATATTTAGTATTTCTGTCACATTCCAATCTGGTTATATCTATCCTAGCCTATGAATAATGCTTTCTAACTCATTCATACTTCTAGACCTTTTCTAGTATAGATTACTTTCTCTATTCTATCTCAAACATTCTTACTAGACTTCTCAACAATTCTATAAATTTCCATTCTAATATCTGAGAACTATCTAAAACCAGAGTAACTTACTTATATTTATTATTTCTAGATAATCATTCTGTGTAGAATACTTAGTATATAAGCTAGTAGCCATATCATAAACCCTTATTCTGAAAATCAACTAAAACTAACATTGTCTTTTAGTATTGCCAATGACACATCTCACTACCTTCTAGTAGACTTGTCCTCTGGTTATCTTAAGTAGCTCTTCCAAAATATATGACTAATATAACTAATAGAGGCATAGTATATAAGCTAAAGCCAAAGATTGTTTTGATATCTGCATTCTGTATATTCAGATAATACATGCTTGCTAATTGTTATGGAACGCTTTGGACACTAACATTTTTCTTTTTCTTCTATCTATTTTTCTCAATTTTATATTTCTTTTCTTTTGAATTTCTTTTTCTTTTTCTTTCTAGTGACAATGAAGAGGCATGTGACATTGCAGTCACATGACATGTCACATGATGTGACATCATAAGCCTAGAACATAGTAGAAAGATCTAGAAGATGATGTCAGGGCACATGTATACAACATGGTAGCCTTGAGTAAGAAATGAGATGAACATGAGGTTATAGCATGGACTAGGTGTATTTAGTATATATAGGACTCTAATTTAGCAGAGGCTCCTTGTTGAGTTCTCTTGTGAATTTCCCACCTGATATCCCATCTTAAGAGATTTACTGTCTTGTACAGTCATTTGTCATTGTGATAAGTGGTTGCCACAACACCAATCTGACTTTCAAGAGCTCACTAATAGGTCTCTGATAATGAGATGTCAACTGTGCCTAACAAATCCTAGTGGTCAAGCTTATAGCTACCTCTAACAATCTTATTCCCAGAAGATATTCTAGTCTCTTTCTAGATCTGGTTATTATTAATGGAGAAAAAGAGTATAAAGTAGAGAAGATTCTAAATAGCCACTGGCATTGCAAAGATACAGTATCTGATCAAGTAGAAGAGTTTTGAATTAGAAGTAAACTCATAAAAGAATACTATGAATGTGTTTGCACTTGATCAAGTAGCTAAGTTTTAGTGTTCTAATCTACAGTTTATTTGTTTGGTAGACTTCTAGAGTATTAAATTTCAACCAGTGCCTCTTGTTTTGAGTTACAGCAATCTAGAAGAAAGTAGATGTAAGAGAATCTACTACCTTGCCTAAATTCAAGTTTATAACACAAGCTGAAGCCTGAGTCAACTCTGCAGATTTCTTACTTCTTGAGTTTTACACTAATACTTTACCACAACACTGTTAGACCTTCTTGACCTTTATAGTACCATTATAAACCTCTACTCACTTTCTTATAACTATTGATCTAATGTTATGACTTAAGACTCATGGCTGACACATGAACATTAGGGTAGGGCTATTCATCACTAGCATGGACCATATATCTATAGTATAAAATAGAATAGCAATACATTGGGGACTCCTTGTCAAGTTCTCTTGTGATTTCCATGAGATTCTCACTTGTAAGACTACTTTAGTGCACTATTGACCATTTTGGTTAGTAGTTGCCACAACAATCTGGAATATTGGGAACATAGATCTTACTATGGAATAACAGAGGGTAGGCCTTCAAAAACTTGGACTCTGATCCAGGTACACTCTATGGCATGGTTCTATTGACAATGGTCCTTCTAGATATTGAACTCCTCCTTGACAAACATGAACTCAAAAACCATAAACAACACTAATTGACATAGAGAAAGGTAAAATCAGTATTTCTATTTCTGATGACTACTCTGACTCTAACCATACAACTGAACAGACACTAAGGTTTAAATAATCCTCTGGCCCACATTGTATAATTTCTTCCACCTTTTAATTTCAAAGTTGCTGGGGCCAATCATCAAAACCAAGTTCAATGGCTTATGATAAGAAAAACAAATTAGTTCACTGTATGATAGATTGCAGAAACAAGCAGTACGTACGCCAATTCGGAGTGATAAATCTGCGAAAACAAATTAAGAGCTTGAGCAGCAAAATTGTAGCAAGGAGGGATGAGCGAACCTCCTCTGTTTGCCAGCTGCAGCAAGACCATCTAATTTCTCGACGTCAGCTTTGGTGAGCGTTTCGAAGGCGCTGACAGCGCCACGAAGATTTTCTGTTATACGGCTAGGGGTCACTGACTTAGGCAGGACGACCGTGCCCTTCATCACTGGAAACGATGAAGGAATGAGAACACAACATGAATAACACGAGGACGATAACTACAGTGGTATCCAAGAAGGACATCGGCAGGCTTTAGCTTATGCTGTTCGGCAATGCTCACAACATCACCATCAGCAATTAGAGGGGAGTTGGACGATCCGAGAGGAGAGTATGCCTGTGGAGTTATATTGTGGGATTTCAAATATTCCAGGAGGCGGAGTTGCGGGTTGTAAGGATGAAGTTCCAGCTGATCAGACATATGAGATCAGTGATTTGAAAATTAGAGCCAGCACATAAACGATACAGACCTGATTCACAGCAGGAATAACATTGGCCGTTGGAAGAATCTCTTCGAGTTTCATT